>JAINDJ010000035.1:0-91408 GCA_019845555.1 Aristolochia fimbriata
TAAACCGGTTTGCAACAATCGAACTTGTTGCGCTAAACCGGTTTGCAACAACCGAACTTGTTGCTAATCCCGGTTTGCAACAACCCGAACTTGTTGCTAAACCCGGTTTGCAACAACCGAACTTGTTGCTAAACCGGTTTGCAACAACCGAACTTGTTGCTGAAACCGGTTTGCAACAACCGAACTTGTTGCTCAAACCAGTTCACAACAACCAAACTAGTTGCTAAACCGGTTTGCAACAACAGAACTTGTTGCTAAACCCGGTTTGCAACAACGAACTTGTTGCTAAACCGGTTTGCAACAACCGAACTTGTTGCTAAACCCGGTTTGCAACAACGGAACTTGTTGCTAACCGGTTTGCAACAACTGAACTTGCTAAACCGGTTTGCAACAACCTGAGAACTTGTTGCTAAACCCGGTTTGCAACAACCCGAACTTGTTGTTAAACCCGGTTTACAACAGCGAACTTGTTGCTAAACCGGTTTTGCAACAACCCGAACTTGTTGCTAAACCGGTTTGCAACAACCCGAAGTTGTTGCTAAACCGGTTTGCAACAGCGAACTCAACCCGGTTTCAACTAAATCCGGTTTGCAACAACGAACTTGTTGCTAAACCCGGTTTGCAACAATCAAACTGTTGCTAAAACCGGTTTGCAACAACCCGAACTTGTTGCTAAACCGGTTTGCAACAATCAAACTTGTTGCTAAACCCGGTTTGCAACAACCTGTTGAACTTGTTGCTAAACCGGTTTGCAACAACCGAACTTGTTGCTAAACCGGTTTGCAACAACTGAACTTGTTGCTAAACCGGTTTGCAACAACCGAACTGTTGCTAAACCGGTTTGCAACAGCGAACTTGTTGCTAAACCCGTTTGCAACTTGTTGCTAAACCGGTTTGCAACAACGAACTTGTTGCTAAACCCGGTTTGCAACACCCGAACTTGTTGCTAAACCCGTTTTGCAACAACGAACTTGTTGCTAAACCGGGTTTGCAACAACCGAACTTGTTGCTAAACCGGTTTGCAACAACCGAACTAAACCTTGTTTGCAACAACCGAACTTGTTGCTAAACCGTTTGCAACAATCGAACTTGTTGCTAAACCCGGTTTGCAACAGCGAACTTGTTGCTAAACCCGGTTTGCAACAACCGAACTTGTTGCTAACCCGGTTTGCAACAACGAACTGGTTTGTTGCTAAACCGGTTTGCAACAACCCGAACTTGTTTGCTAAACCGGTTTGCAACAGCCGACTTGTTGCTAAACATTTTTGCAACAACCCGAACTTGTTGCTAAACCCGGTTTGCAACAACCGAACTTGTTGCTAAACCGGTTTACAACAACCCGAACTTGTTGCTAACCCGGTTTGCAACAACCGAACTTGTTGCTAAACCCGGTTTGCAACAACCGAACTTGTTGCTAAACCGGTTTGCAACAACCGAACTTGTTGCTAAACCCGGTTTGCAACAACCCGAACTTGTTGCTAAACCGGTTTGCAACAACCGAACTTGTTTGCTAAACCGGTTTTGCAACAACCGAACTTGTTGCTAAACCCAGTTTGCAACAACCGAACTTGTTGCTAAACCGATTTGCAACAACCGAACTTGTTGCTAAACCTGGTTTGCAACAACCCGAACTTGTTGCTAAAACCGGTTTGCAACAACCGAACTTGTTGCTATACCGGTTTGCAACAATTGAACTTGTTGCTAAACCCGGTTTGCAACAACGAACTTGTTTAAACCGGTTTGCAACAACCGAACTTGTTGCTAAACCCGGTTTGCAACAACCGAACTTGTTGCTAAACCGGTTTGCAACAACCGAACTTGTTGCTAAACCGGTTTTGCAACAACCGAACTTGTTGCTAAACCCGGTTTGCAACAACCCGAACTTGTTGCTAAACCGGTTTGCAACAACCGAACTTGTTGCTAAACCGGTTTTGCAACAACCAAACTTGTTGCTAAACCGGTTTGCAACAACCGAACTTGTTGCTAAGCCCGGTTTGCAACAACCCTAAACTTGTTGCTAAACCAGTTTGCAACAACCGAACTTGTTGCTAAACCGGTTTTGCAACAACCGAACTTGTTGCTAAGCCCGGTTTGCAACAACGAACTTGTTGCTAAACCGGTTTGCAACAACCGAACTTGTTGCTAAAGCCGGTTTGCAACAACCGAACTTTGTTGCTAAACCGGTTTGCAACAACCGAACTTGTTGCTAAACCGGTTTGCAACAACCGAACTTGTTGCTAAACCGGTTTGCAACAACCGAACTTGTTGCTAAACCCGATTTGCAACAACAAGAACTTGTTGCTAAACCCTTTTGCAACAACCGAACTTGTTGCTAAACCCGGTTTGCAACAACCGAACTTGTTGCTAAACCCTTTTGCAACAACAGAACTTGTTGCTAAACCGGTTTGCAACAACCGAACTTGTTGCTAAACCCGGTTTGCAACAACCGAACTTGTTGCTAAACCCGGTTTGCAACAACCGAACTTGTTGCTAAACCGGTTTGCAACAACGAACTTGTTGCTAAACCGGTTTGCAACAACCGAACTTGTTGCTAAACCGGGTTTGCAACAACCCGAACTTGTTGCTAAACCGGTTTGCAACAACCGAACTTGTTGCTAAACCCGGTTTGCAACAACGAACTTGTTGCTAAACCCGGTTTGCAACAAGCGAACTTGTTGCTAAACCCGGTTTACAACAACCGAACTTGTTGCTAAACCCGGTTTGCAACAACCGAACTTGTTGCTAAACCCGGTTTGCAACAACCAAACTTGTTGCTAAACCGGTTTGCAACAACCGAACTTGTTGCTAAACCCGGTTTTGCAACAACCCGAACTTGTTGCTAAACCGGTTTGCAACAACGAACTTGTTGCTAAACCCGGTTTTGCAACAACCCAAACTTGTTGCTAAACCCATTTGCAACAACCCGAACTTGTTGCTAAGCCCGGTTTGCAACAACCGAACTTGTTGCTAAACCCGTTTTGCAACAAACGAACTTGTTGCTAAACCTTGGTTTGCAACAACCGAACTTGTTTTGCTAAACCGGTTTGCAACAACCCGAACTTGTTGCTAAACCGGTTTGCAACAACCGAACTTGTTGCTAAACCGGTTTGCAACAACCCGAACTTGTTGCTAAACCCGGTTTGCAACAACCGAACTTGTTGCTAAACCGGTTTACAACAACGAACGCGGTTGCTAAACCTTGTTTGCAACAACCGAACTTGTTGCTAAACCCGGTTTCAACAACCCGAACTTGTTGCTAAACCGGTTTGCAACAATGTCGAACTTTTGCTAAACCCATTTTGGAACAACCGAACTTGTTGCTAAACCAGTTTGGCAACCGAACTTGTTGCTAAACCGGTTTGCAACAACCGAACTAAACTAATCCCGGTTTGCAACAACCGAACTTGTTGCTAAACCGGTTTGCAACAACCGAACTTGTTGCTAAACCGGTTTTGCAACAACCGAACTTGTTGCTAAACCGGTTTGCAACAACCGAACTTGTTGCTAAACCGGTTTGGAACAACCGAACTTGTTGCTAAACCGGTTTGCAACAACGAACTTGTTGCTAAACCGGTTTTCAACAATCCCGAACTTGTTGCTAAACCGATTTAGCTGCAACAACCGAACTTGTTGCTAAACCCAGTTTGCAACAACGAACTTGTTGCTAAAGCCGGTTGCAACAACCGAACTTGTTGCAAACCCGGTTTGCAACAGCAGAACTTGTTGCTCAAACCGGTTTTGCAACAACCCGAACTTGTTGCTAAACCGGTTTGCAACAACCGAACTTGTTGCTAAACCCGGTTTGCAACAACGAACTTGTTGCTAAACCGGTTTTGCAACAACCGAACTTGTTGCTAAACCGGTTTGCAACAATTGAACTTGTTGCTAAACCGGTTTGCAACAACCGAACTTGTTGCTAAACCGGTTTGCAACAGCGAACTTGTTGCTAAACCGGTTTGCAACAACCGAACTTATTTGCTAAACCCGGTTTGCAACAACCCGAACTTGTTGCTAAACCCGGTTTTCAACAACCGAACTTTTGCTAAACCCGGTTTGCAACAACCCGAACTTGTTGCTAAGCCGGTTTGCAACAACCGAACTTGTTGCTAAACCCGGTTTGCAACAGCGAACTTGTTGCTCAACCGGTTTGCAACAACGAACTGTTGCTAAACCTGGTTTGCAACAACCAAACTTGTTGCTAAACCCATTTTGCAACAACCAAACTTTGTTGCTAAACCGGTTTCAACAACCCAAACTTGTTGCTAAACCCGGTTTGCAACAACCGAACTTGTTGCTAAACCGGTTTTGCAACAATCAAACTTGTTGCTAAACCCGGTTTGCAACAACCGAACTTTTTGCAAACCGGTTTGCAACAACCGAACTTGTTGCTAAGCCCGGTTTGCAACAACCAAACTTGTTGCTAAACCCGGTTTGCAACAACCGAACTTGTTGCTAAACCCGGTTTGCAACAACCGAACTTGTTGCTAAACCCGGTTTGCAACAACCAGAACTTGTTGCTAAGCCAGGTTTGCAACAACCGAACTTGTTGCTAAACCATTTTGGAACAATTGAACTTGTTGCTAAACCGGTTTGCAACAACCGAACTTGTTGCTAAACCCTTTTGCAACAAGCGAACTTGTTGCTAAACCGGTTTTGCAACAATCGAACTTGTTGCAAAACCGGTTTGCAACAACCGAACTTGTTGCTAAGCCCATTTTGCAACAAACTTGTTGCTAAACCCGGTTTGCAACAACCGAACTTGTTGCTAAACCCGGTTTGCAACAACCCGAACTTTGTTGCTAAACCGGTTTGCAACAACCGAACTTGTTGCTAAACCGGTTTGCAACAACCGAACTTGTTGCTAAAGCCGGTTTGCAACAACCAAATTTGTTGCTAAACCCATTTTGCAACAACCGAACTTGTTGCTAAACCCGGTTTGCAACAACCGAACTTGTTGCTAAACCCGGTTTGCAACAACCGAACTTGTTGCTAAACCGGTTTGCAACACGAACTTGTTGCTAAACCGGTTTGCAACAACCGAACTGTTGCTAAACCCGGTTTGCAACAACCGAACTTGTTGCTAAACCGGATTTGCAACAACGAACTTGTTGCTAAACCGGTTTGCAACAACCCGAACTTGTTGCTAAACCGGTTTGCAACAACCGAACTTGTTGCTAAACCGGTTTGCAACAATTGAACTTGAGCTAAACCCGGTTTGCAACAACGAACTTGTTGCTAAACCGTTTTCAAGTTTCTACCGAACTTGTTGCTAACCCCATTTTGCAACAACCGAACTTGTTGCTAAACCGGTTTGCAACAACCGAACTTGTTGCTCAACCGGTTTGCAACAACCGAACTTGTTGCTAAACCGGTTTTGCAACAACGAACTTGTTGCTAAACCGGTTTGCAACAACAAACTTGTTGCTAAACCCGGTTTGCAACAACCGAACTTGTTGCTAAACCGGTTTGCAACAACCGAACTTGTTGGTTTGCAACCAGGTTTGCTAAACAAACAAAACTTGTTGCTAAACCCGGTTTACAACAATCGAACTTTGTTGCTAAACCGGTTTGCAACAACCGAACTTGTTGCTAAACCGGTTTGCAACAACCGAACTTGTTGCTAAACCCGATTTTGCAACAACCGAACTTGTTGCTAAACCGGTTTGCAACAACCGAACTTGTTGCTAAACCGGTTTGCTGGCGAACTTTGTTGCTAAACCCGGTTTGCAACAAGCGAACTTGTTGCTAAACCCGGTTTGCAACAACCGAACTTGTTGCTAAACCCGGTTTGCAACAACAGAACTTGTTGCTAAACCGATTTGCAACAACCGAACTTGTTGCTAAACCCCTTTTGCAACAACCCGAACTTGTTGCTAAACCGGTTTGCAACAACGAACTTGTTGCTAAACCCGGTTTGCAACAACCGAACTTGTTGCTAAACCGGTTTGCAACAACCGAACTTGTTGCTAAACCCGGTTTGCAACAACCGAACTTGTTGCTAAACCGGTTTGCAACAGCTGAACTTGTTACTAAACCCGGTTTGCAACAACCCGAACTTGTTGCTAAACCGGTTTTGCAACAACCGAACTTGTTGCTAAACCGGTTTGCAACAACGAACTTGTTGCTAAAACCCGGTTTGCAACAAGCGAACTTGTTGCTTGTAGCTAAACCGGTTTGCAACAACCGAACTTGTTGCTAAACCCGGTTTGCAACAACCGAACTTGTTGCTAAACCCGGTTTGCAACAATCAAACTTGTTGCTAAACCGGTTTGCAACACCCGAACTTGTTGCTAAAACCGGTTTGCAACAACCGAACTTTTGCTAAACCGCATTTGCAACAACCCGAACTTGTTGCTAAACCCGGTTTGCAACATTTGCAAACCAGATTTTTGCTAAACCGGTTTGCAACAGCGAACTTGTTGCTAAACCCCGGTTTGCAACCCGAACTTGTTGCTAAACAATTTTGCAACAATCAAACTTGTTGCTAAACCCGGTTTGCAACAACGAACTTGTTTAAACCGGTTTGCAACAAACCGAACTTGTTACTAAACCCATTTTGCAACAACCGAACTTGTTGCTAATCCCGGTTTGCAACAACCGAACTTGTTGCTAAACCCGGTTTGCAACAATAAACTTTTGCTAAACCGGTTTGCAACAAGCGAACTTGTTGCTAAACCCGGTTTGCAACAACCGAACTTGTTGCTAAACCGGTTTGCAACAACCGAACTTGTTGCTAAACCCGGTTTGCAACAACGAACTTGTTGCTAAACCCGGTTTGCAACAACCGAACTTGTTGCTAAACTTCGATTTGCAACAACCCGAACTTGTTGCTAAACCCATTTTGGAACAATTGAACTTGTTAGCTAAACCGGTTTACAACAACTGAACTTGTTGCTAAACCCTTTTTGGAACAACCGAACTTGTTGCTAAACCAGGTTTGCAACAACCGAACTTGTTGCAAAACCGGTTTGCAACAACCCGAACTTGTTGTTCAACCCGGTTTGCAACAAGCGAACTTGTTGCTAAACCAGGTTTGCAACAACCGAACTTGTTGCTAAACCCGGTTTGCAACAACGAAACTTGTTGCTAAACCGGTTTGCAACAACCGAACTTGTTGCTAAACCTTGTTTTGCTAACAACCGAACTTGTTTGTACCGCATTTTGGAACAACCAAACTTGTCGATAAAACCGGTTTGCAACAACCGAACTTGTTGCAAACCGGTTTGCAACAACCGAACTTGTTGCTAAACCCGGTTTTGCAACAACCGAACTTGTTGCTAAACCGGTTTGCAACAACCGAACTTGTTGCTAAACCCGGTTTGCAACAACCCGAACTTGTTGCTAAAACCGGTTTGCAACAACCGAACTTGTTGCTAAACCCGGTTTGCAACAACCGAACTTGTTGCTAAACC
Source organism: Aristolochia fimbriata (assembly GCA_019845555.1). Taxonomy (NCBI): domain Eukaryota; kingdom Viridiplantae; phylum Streptophyta; class Magnoliopsida; order Piperales; family Aristolochiaceae; genus Aristolochia; species Aristolochia fimbriata. The sequence continues at coordinate 7,413 of JAINDJ010000035.1, forward strand.
GGTTTGCAACAACAGAACTTGTTGCTAAGCTTCGATTTGCAACAACCGAACTTGTTGCTAAACCCATTTTGGAACAATTGATCTTGTTGCTAAACCGGTTTACAACAACGAACTTGTTGCTAAACCCTTTTTGAACAACCGAACTTGTTGCTAAACCGGTTTGCAACAACGAACTTGTTGCAAAACCGGTTTGCAACAACAACCGAACTTGTTGTTCAACCCGGTTTTGCAACAACCCGAACTTGTTGCTAAACCAGGTTTGCAACAACCCGAACTTGTTCCTAAACCCGGTTTGCAACAACCAAACTTGTTGCTAAACCGGTTTGCAACAACCGAACTTGTTGCTAAACCTTGTTTGCAAAAACCGAACTTGTTGCTAAGCGCATTTTGGAACAACCAAACTTGTCGATAAACCGGTTTGCAACAATCGAACTTGTTGCTAAACCGGGTTTGCAACAACCGAACTTGTTTGCTAATCCGGTTTGCAACAACCCGAACTTGTTGCTAATCCGGTTTGCAACAACCGAACTTGTTGCTAAACCCGGTTTGCAACAACCGAACTTGTTGCTAAACCGGTTTGCAACAACCCGAACTTGTTGCTAAACCGGTTTGCAACAACCGAACTTGTTGCTAAACCCGGTTTGCAACAACCGAACTTGTTGCTAAACCCGGTTTGCAACAACCGAACTTGTTGCTAAACCGGTTTGCAACAACCAGAACTTGTTGCTAAACCCGATTTGCAACACCCGAACTTGTTGCTAAACCCATTTTGCAACAATTGAACTTGTTGCTAAACCCGGTTTACAACAACCCGAACTTGTTGCTAAACCCATTTTGGAACAACCGAACTTGTTGCTAAACCCGGTTTGCAACATCACGAACTTGTTGCTAAACCCGGTTTGCAACAACCGAACTTGTTGTTAAACCGGTTTGCAACAACCGAATTTGTTGCTAAACCGGTTTGCAACAACCGAACTTGTTGCTAAACCGGTTTGCAACAACCAAACTTGTTGCTAAACCGATTTGCAACAACCGAACTTGTTGCTAAACCCGGTTTGCAACAACCCGAACTTGTTGCTAAACCCGGTTTGCAACAGCGAACTTGTTGCTAAACCGTTTTGCCAAACTTCGTTTTCAACCAACAACAAACTTGTTGCTAAACCCGGTTTGCAACAACGAACTTGTTGCTAAACCCGGTTTGCAACAACCCGAACTTGTTGCTAAACCCGGTTTGCAACAACCGAACTTGTTGCTAAACCGGTTTGCAACAACCGAACTTGTTGCTAAACCGGTTTGCAACAACCCGAACTTGTTGCTAAACCGGTTTGCAACAACGAACTTGTTGCTAAACCCGGTTTGCAACAACCCGAACTTGTTGCTAAGCCCGGTTTGCAACAACCGAACTTGTTGCTAAACCCGGTTTGCAACAACCGAACTTTTGCTAAACCGGTTTGCAACAACCGCTAAACTTGTTGCTAAACCGGTTTGCAACAACCGAACTTTTTTTGCTAAACCAGTTTGCAACAACCGAACTTGTTGCTAAACCCGGTTTGCAACAACCCGAACTTGTTGCTAAACCCGGTTTGCAACAATCAAACTTGTTGCTAAACCCGGTTTGCAACAACCGAACTGTTTTTTGCAACAACAAACTTGTTGCTAAACATTTTGGAACAATTAAACTTGTTGCTAAACCGGTTTGCAACAATCCCGAACTTGTTGCTAAACCGTTTTGCAACAATAAACTTGTTGCTAAACCCGGTTTGCAACAACCGAACTTGTTGCTAAACCCGGTTTGCAACAACCCGAACTTGTTGCTAAACCGGTTTCCAACAACCGAACTTGTTGCTAAACCCGGTTTGCAACAACCGAACTTGTTGTTGCTAAACCGGTTTGCAACAACAGAACTTGTTGGTAAACTCGATTTGCAACAACCGAACTTGTTGCTAAACCCATTTTGGAACAATTGATCTTGTAGCTAAACCCGGTTTACAACAACCGAACTTGTTGCTAAACCCTTTTTGGAACAACCGAACTTGTTGCTAAACCCAGTTGGCAATAAACGAACTTGTTGCAAAACCCGGTTTGCAACAACCGAACTTGTTGTTCAACCCGGTTTGCAACAACCGAACTTGTTGCTAAACCAGGTTTGCTACAACCGAACTTGTTGCTAAACCCAGTTTGCAACAACGAAACTTGTTGCTAAACCCGGTTTGCAACAACCGAACTTGTTGCTAAACCTTGTTTGCTAAAACCGAACTTGTTTGTAAACGCATTTTGGAACAACCAAACTTGTCGATAAACCCGGATTGCAACAATCGAACTTGTTGCAAACCCGGTGTGCAACAACCGAACTTGTTGCTAATCCCGGTTTGCAACAACCGAACTTGTTGCTAATCACGGTTTGCAACAACCGAACTTGTTGCTAAACCCGATTTGCAACAACCGAACTTGTTGCTAAACCCGGTTTCCAACAACCGAACTTGTTGCTAAACCCAGTTTGCAACAACCGAACTTGTTGCTATACCCAGTTTGCAACAACAGAACTTGTTAGTAAACTCGATTTGCAACAACCGAACTTGTTGCTAAACCCATTTTGGAACAATTGATCTTGTAGCTAAACCCGGTTTACAACAACCGAACTTGTTGCTAAACCCTTTTTGGAACAACCGAACTTGTTGCTAAACCCAGTTGGCAATATACGAACTTGTTGCAAAACCCGGTTTGCAACAACCGAACTTGTTGTTCAACCCGGTTTGCAACAACCGAACTTGGTGCTAAACCAGGTTTGCTACAACCGAACTTGTTCCTAAACCCAGTTTGCAACAACGAAACTTGTTGCTAAACCGGTTTGCAACAACCCGAACTTGTTGCTAAACCTTGTTTGCAACAACCGAACTTGTTGCTAAACGCATTTTGGAACAACCAAACTTGTTCGATAAACCGGTTTGCAACAAACCGAATTTGTTGCTAAACCGGTTTTGCAACAACCGAACTTGTTGCTAAACCGGTTTGCAACAACCGAACTTGTTGCTAAACCCGGTTTGCAACAACCGAACTTGTTGCTAAACCGATTTGCAACAACCGAACTTGTTGCTAAACCCGGTTTGCAACAACCGAACTTGTTGCTAAACCCGGTTTGCAACAACCCGAACTTGTTGCTAAACCGGTTTGCAACAACCCGAACTTGTTGCTAAACCGGTTTGCAACAACCGAACTTGTTGCTAAACCCGGTTTGCAACAACCGAACTTGTTGCTAAACCCGGTTTGCAACAACAGAACTTGTTGGTAAACTCGATTTGCAACAACCGAACTTGTTGCTAAACCCATTTTGGAAGAACCGATCTTGTAGTTAAATCCGGTTTACAACAACCGAACTTGTTCCTAAACCCTTTTTGGAACAACCGAACTTGTTGCTAAACCCGGTTTGCAACAATCTAACTTGTTGCTAAACCCGGTTTGCAACAACCGAACTTGTTGTTCAACCCGGTTTGCAACAACCGAACTTGTTGCTAAACCCGGTTTGCAACAACCGAACTTGTTGCTAAACCCGGTTTGCAACAACCGAACTTGTTGCTAAACCGATTTGCAACAACCGAACTTGTTGCTAAACCCGGTTTGCAACAACCCGAACTTGTTGCTAAACCGGTTTGCAACAACCGAACTTGTTGCTAAACCGGTTTGCAACAACCGAACTTGTTGCTAAACCCGGTTTGCAACAACCGAACTTGTTGCTAAACCCGGTTTGCAACAACCCGAACTTGTTGCTAAACCGGTTTGCAACAACCGAACTTGTTGCTAAACCCGGTTTGCAACAACCCGAACTTTTTGCTAAACCCGTTTGCAACAACCGAACTTGTTGCTAAACCCGGTTTGCAACAACCGAACTTGTTGCTAAAACCGGTTTGCAACAACCGAACTTGTTGCTAAACCCGGTTTGCAACAACCGAACTTGTTGCTAAACCCGGTTTGCAACAATCAAACTTGTTGCTAAACCCGGTTTTGCAACAACCGAACTTATTGCTAAACCCATTTTTGAACAACCAAACTTGTTGCTAAACCGGTTTGCAACAATTGAACTTGTTGCTAAACCGGGTTTGCAACAACCGAACTTGTTGCTAAACCGGTTTGCAACAACCCGAACTTGTTGCTAAACCGGTTTGCAACAACCGAACTTGTTGCTAAACCCGGTTTGCAACAACCGAACTTGTTGCTAAACCCGGTTTGCAACAACCAAACTTGTTGCTAAACCCGGTTTGCAACAACGAACTTGTTGCTAAACCGGTTTGCAACAACCCGAACTTGTTGCTAAACCCGGTTTGCAACAACAGAACTTGTTGCTAAACCGGGTTTGCAACAACCCGAACTTTGTTGCTAAACCGTTTTGCAACAACCGAACTTGTTGCTAAACCGGTTTGCAACAACCAAACTTGTTGCTAAACCGGTTTGCAACAAAACTTGTTTCCAAACCGGTTTGCAACAACCGAACTTGTTGCTAAACCCGGTTTGCAACAACGAACTTGTTGCTAAACCCGGTTTGCAACAACCGAACTTGTTGCTAAACCCGGTTTGCAACAACCGAACTTGTTGCTAAACCGGTTTGCAACAACCGAACTTGTTGCTAAACCCATTTTGGAACAACCGAACTTGTTGCTAAACCGGTTTGCAACAACCGAACTGTTGCTAAAAACCGGTTTTGCAACAACCGAACTTGTTGCTAAACCCGGTTTGCAACAACCGAACTTGTTGCTAAACCCGGTTTGCAACAACCGAACTTGTTGCTAAACCGGTTTGCAACAACGAACTTGTTGCTAAACCGGTTTGCAACAACCGAACTTGTTGCTAAACCGGTTTGCAACAACCGAACTTGTTGCTAAACCCATTTGCAACAACCGAACTTGTTGCTAAACCCGGTTTGCAACACCCGAACTTGTTGCTAAACCCGGTTTGCAACAACCGAACTTGTTGCTAAACCGGTTTGCAACAACAGAACTTGTTGCTAAACCGGTTTTGCAACCCGAACTTGTTGCTAAACCGGTTTTGCAACAACCGAACTTGTTGCTAAACCCGGTTTGCAACAACCGAACTTGTTGCTAAACCGGTTTGCAACAACCCGAACTTGTTGCTAAACCCGGTTTGCAACAACCGAACTTGTTGCTAAACCGGTTTGCAACAACCGAACTTGTTGCTAAACCCGGTTTGCAACAACCGAACTTGTTGCTAAACCGGTTTGCAACAACCAAACTTGTTGCTAAACCGGTTTGCAACAACGAACTTGTTGCTAAACCCGTTTTGCAACACCCGAACTTGTTGCTAAACCCGGTTTGCAACAACCGAACTTGTTGCTAAACCCGGTTTGCAACAAGCGAACTTGTTGCTAAACCATTTTGCAACAACCGAACTTGTTGCTAAACCCGGTTTGCAACAACAACCGAACTTGTTGCTAAACCCGGTTTGCAACAACGAACTGTTGCTAAACCCGGTTTGCAACAAACCAAACTTGTTGCTAAACCGGTTTGCAACAACCGAACTTGTTGCTAACCGTTTTTGCAACAACCCGAACTTGTTGCTAAACCCGGTTTGCAACAACCCGAACTTGTTGCTAAACCGGTTTGCAACAACCGAACTTGTTGCTAAACCCGATTTTGCAACAACGAACTTGTTGCTAAACCGGTTTGCAACAACCGAACTTGTTGCTAAACCGGTTTGCAACAACCGAACTTGTTGCTAATCCGGTTTGCAACAACCGAACTTGTTGCTAAACCGGATTTTGCAACAATTGAACTTGTTGCTAAACCGGTTTACAACAACCGAACTTGTTGCTAAACCGGTTTGCAACAACCGAACTTGTTGCCTAAGCCCGGTTTGCAACAACCCGAACTTGTTGCTAAACCGGTTTGCAACAACCCGAACTTGTTGCTAAACCCATTTTTGCAACAATTGATCTGCTAAACCAGGTTTGCAACAAGCGAACTTGTTGCTAAACCCGGTTTGCAACAACCGAACTTGTTGCTAAACCGGTTTGCAACAACCGAACTTGTTGCTAAACCCGGTTTGCAACAACCCGAACTTGTTGCTAAACCCGGTTTGCAACAACCGAACTTGTTGCTAAACCCGGTTTGCAACAACCGAACTTGTTGCTAAACCGGGTTTGCAACAACCAAACTTGTTGCTAAACCGGTTTGCAACAAGCCCCGAACTTGTTGCTAAACCGGTTTGCAACAACCCGAACTTGTTGCTAAACCCGGTTTGCAACAACCGAACTTGTAGCTAAACCGGTTTGCAACAAACCCGAACTTTTGCTAAACCCGGTTTTGCAACAACCCGAACTTGTTGCTAGACCCGGTTTGCAACAACCCGAACTTGTTGCTAAACCCGGTTTGCAACAACCAAACTTGTTGCTAAACCGTTTTGCAACAACCGAACTTGTTGCTAAACCGGTTTGCAACAACGAACTTTATTTGCTAAACCCGGTTTGCAACAACCGAACTTGTTGCTAAACCCGTTTTGCAACAACGAACTTGTTGCTAAACCCGATTTTGCAACAACCGAACTTGTTGCTAAGCCCGGTTTGCAACAACGAACTTGTTGCTAAACCCGGTTTTCAACAACCGAACTTGTTGCTAAACCGGTTTTGCAACAACCGAACTTGTTGCTAAACCCGGGTTTGCAACAACCGAACTTGTTGCTAAACCGGTTTTGGAACAACCGAACTTGTTGCTAAACCGGTTTGCAACAATCGAACTTGTTGCTAAATTGTTTTTTTTGCAACAACCGAACTTGTTTGCTAAACCGGTTTGCAACAACCGAACTTGTTGCTAAACCGGTTTGCAACAACTGAACTTGTTTTTCAAACCGGTTTTGCAACACAAACTTTGCTAAACCCGGTTTGCAACAACCCGAACTTGTTGCTAAACCCGGTTTGCAACAACCGAACTTTTTGCTAAACCGGTTTGCAACAACCGAACTTGTTGCTAAACCGGTTTGCAACAACCCGAACTTGTTGCTAACCCGGTTTGCAACAACCCGAACTTGTTGCTAAACCGGTTTGCAACAACCGAACTTGTTGCTAAACCCGGTTTTACAACAACCGAACTTGTTGCTAAACCGGTTTTGCAACAACCAAACGTTGCTAAACCGGTTTGCAACAGCGAACTTGTTGCTAAACCCGGTTTCCAACAACCCGAACTTGTTGCTAAACCCGGTTTGCAACAACTGAACTTGTTGCTAAGCTTCGGTTTGCAACAACCCGAACTTGTTGCTAAACCTTGGTTTGCAACAACCGAACTTGTTGCTAAACCCGGTTTGCAACAACCAAACTTGTTGCTAAACCGGTTTGCAACAACCGAACTTGTTGCAAACCCGGTTTGCAACTCCCCGAACTTGTTGCTAAACCGGTTTGCAACAACGAACTTTTTGCTACTAACCCGGTTTGCAACAACCGAACTTTTTTAAACCGGTTTGCAACAACCCGAACTTGTTGCTAAACCGACAAATAAAACTTGTTGCTAAACCGGTTTGCAACAACCCGAACTTGTTGCTAAACCGGTTTGCAACAACGAACTCAACCGCTAAACCCGGTTTGCTAAACCGGTTTAACATAATTGCTAAACCGGTTTGCCAACAACCGAACTTTTGCTAAACCCGTTTTACAACAATTGAACTTGTTGCTAAACCCGGTTTGCAACAACCGAACTTGTTGCTTTAAACCGGTTGGCAACAGCGAACTTGTTGCTAAACCGGTTTCCAACAACCGAACTTGTTGTTAAACCGGTTTGCAACAACCGAACATTGTTCATGCCGGGTTTACAAGCGAACAACAGCCGGGTTTATTGGCGAACTTGTTCCTAAACCCGGTTTGCAACAACCGAACTTGTTGCTGCTTTTATTTTTGCAACAACCGAACTTTGTTGCTAAACCGGTTTGCAACAACGGAACTTGTTGCTTCGCGCATTTTGGAAACAACAGAAACTTGTTACTAAATCCGGTTTGCAACAACCGAATTTTTACTAAACCGGTTTGCAACAACGAACTTAATTGCTAAACCGGTTTGCAACAAGCGAACTTGTTACTTAAACCGGTTTGCAACAACCGAACTAGTTACTAAACCCGGTTTGCAACAACCGAACTTGTTGCTAAATTGATTTTGCAACAACCCGAACTTGTTGCTAAACCTTGTTTGCAACACCCAAACTTGTTACTAAACCGATTTGGAACAACTGGACTTGTTGCTAAACCCGGTTTGCAACAATGAAAACCTTGTTGCTAAACCGGTTTGCAACAAGCGAACTTGTTGCTAAACCGGTTTGCAACAACAGAACTTGTTGCTAAACCAAGTTGGCAACAAGCGAACTTGTTGCTAAACCCGGGTTTGCGACAACCGAACTTGTTGCTAAACCGGGTTTGCAACAACCCGAACTTGTTCCTAAACCGGTTTGCAAGAACCGAACTTGTTGCTAAACCGGTTTGCAACACCAAACTTGTTGCTAAACCGGTTTGCAACAACCGAACTTGTTGCTAAGCCAGTTTGCAACGGCCGAACTTGTTGCTAAACATGATTTGCAACAACCCGAACTTGTTTGCTAAACCCGGTTTGCAACAATCGAACTTGTTGCTAAACCCGGTTTGCAACATCAAACTTGTTGCTAAACCCGGTTTTGCAACAAGCGAACTGTTGCTAAATCCGGTTTGCAACAACCCGAACTTGTTACTAAACCGGTTTGCAACAACGAACTTAATTGCTAAACCGGTTTTTGGAACTTACCGAACTTGTTGCTAAACCCATTTTTCAACAACCCGAACTTGTTGCTAAACCGGTTTGCAACAACCGAACTTGTTGCTAAACCGGTTTTCAACAACCGAACTTGCTAAACCGATTTGCAACATGTCGAACTTCATTTGCAACAACGGGTAAACACGGTTGCAACAACGAACTTTTGCTAAACCGGTTTGCAACAAGGCGAACTTGTTGCTCATCCTTCGGTTTGCAACAATCAAACTTTTGCTAAACCCATTTTGCAACAACTGAACCTGTTGCTAAACCGGTTTCCAACAACCAAACTTGTTGCTAAGCCCGGTTTGCAACAATTGAACTTGTTGCTAAACCGGTTTGCAACAACCGAACTTGTTGCTAAACCGATTTGCAACAACCGAACTTGTTGCTAAACCGGTTTCAACAACGAACTTGTTGCTAAGCGGTTTTGCAACAAGCGAACTTGTTGCTAAGCCCTTTTTGCAACAACCGAACTTGTTGCTAAACCCGGTTTGCAACAACCGAACTTGTTTGCTAAACCGGTTTGCAACAACCGAACTTGTTGCTCAACCGGTTTGCAACAACCCGAGCATTGCTAAACCAGGTTTTGCAACGAACTTGTTGCTAAGCCGGTTTAAACCGCCGAACTTGTTGCTAAACCGGTTTGCAACAACCCGAACTTGTTGCTAAACCGGTTTTGGAACAACCAAACTTGTTGCTAAACCGGTTTGCAACAACGGAACTGTTGCTAATCCGGTTTTGCAACAACCCGAACTTGTTGATAAGCCCGGTTTGCAACAAGCGAACTTGTTGCTAAACCGGTTTGCAACAACCAAACTTGTTGCTAAACCGGTTTGCAACAACTGAACTTGTTGCTAAACCGGTTTGCAACAACCCGGCTGTTCTAAACCCGGTCTGCAACAACCCGAACTTGTTGCTAAGCCGGTTTACAACAACCGAACTTTTTCTAAGCCCGATTTTGGAACAAGCGAACTTGTTGCTAAACCGGTTTGCAACAACGAACAATAGCTCAACCGGTTTGGAACAAAAACCGCTAAACCGATTTACAACAACTGAACATTGCTAAACCATTTTTGCAACAACCGAACGTTGCTAAACCCGGTTTGCAACAACGAACTTGTTGCAAATCCCGGTTTGCAACAAGCCGAACTTGTTGCTAAACCCGGTTTGCAACAACGAATTTGTTGCTAAACCATTTTGCAACAACCGAACTTGTTGCTAAACCGGTTTGCAACAACCAAACTTGTTGCTAAACGGTTTGCAACATCGAACTGTTGTTGCTAAAACCTTGTTTGCAACAACCCGAACTGTTGCTAAACCGGTTTGCAACAAGCAAACTTGTTGCTAAACCGATTTTGCAACAACTGAACTTGTTACTCAACCGGGTTTGCAACAGCGAACTTGTTGCTAAACCGGTTTGCAACAACCGAACAATTGCTCAACCGGTTTTCAACATCGAACTTTTTGCTAAACCGATTTGCAACAACCGAACTTGTTGCTAAACCAGTTTTGCAACAACGAAGCTAAACACAGTTTGCAACAACTGAACTTGTTGCTAAACCGGTTTACAACAACCGAACTTGTTGCTCACCCGGTTTGCAACAATCAAAATTTGTTGCTAAACCCGGTTTGCAACAACCGAACCTGTTGCTAAGCGGGTTTTCAACAACCAAACTTGTTGCTAAACCGGTTTTGCAACAATTGAACTTGTTGCTAAACCAATTTTAAACAACCCGAACTTTTGTTGCTAAACCGGTTTCTTAACAACAAACTTGTTGTTAAACCGGTTTGCAACAACCCGAACTGTTGCTAAACCGGTTTGCAACAACTTCGACATTGCAAACCGGTTTCTCAACCAAACTTGTTGCTAAACCCGGTTTGCAACAACATTAAAACCGGTTGCTATACCGGTTTACAACAACAGAACTTTGTTGGTAAACTTCGTTTTGCAACAAGCGAACTTGTTGTTAAACCATTTTGGAACAACGCCGAACTTTGCTGCTGCGGTTTGCAACAACCGAACTTGTTGCTAAACCCATTTTGGAACAACCCGAACTTGTTCGCTAAACCAGTTTTCAACAGCAAACTTGTTGCTAAACCCGGTTTTGAAACAAGCGAACTTGCCGTTGTTCAACCGGTTTTGCAGCAACCGAACCAGTGCTAAACCAGGTTTCAACTGCCGAACTTTTGCTAAGCCGATTTGCAACAACCAAACTTGTTGCTAAGCCGATTTGCAACAACCCGAACTTGTTTGCTAAACACAGTTTGCAACGCGAACTTTGTTGCAAAAAGCTTCGATTTGGAACAACCAAACTTGTTGCTAAACCTGGTTTTGGAACAATAAACTTGTTGCTGGCTCGGGTTTGCAACAACCGAACCTGTTGCTAAACCGGTTTTGCAACAACCGAACTTGTTGCTAAACGCGTTTACAACAACCGGGCATTGTTGCTAAACCCGGTTTGCTGGCAATCGGTTTTGCAACAACGAACTTGTTGCTAAACCGGGTTTGCAACAACCGAACTGTTGCTAAACCAGGTTGCAACAAACAGACTTGTTCTAAACCGGTTTGCAACAGCAAGAACTTGTTGGCAAACTTCGTTTTGCAACAACCCGAACTTGTTCCTAAGCCCATTTTGAACAACCGAACTTGTTGCTAAACCGGGTTGGCAACAACCCGAACTTGTTGCTAAACCCGGTTTGGAACAACGAACTTGTTGCAACCAGTTTGCAATATCACGAACTTGTGCTGAACCAGGTTTGCTTTTAACCCGGGCTTCGTTCCTAAACCGGTTGCAACAGCGAATTTGTTGCTAAACCCGGTTGCAACAACCGAACTGTTGCTAAACCTTGTTTGCAACAAAAAACTTGTTGCTAAACCGGTTTGCAACATCAAACTGTTGATAAACCTTGTTTTGCAACAATACGAACTTTTGCTTAATCCGCGGTTTGGAACAACAAACTTGTTGCTAAACCGGTTTGCAACAACCGAACTTGTTGCTAAACCCGGTTTGCAACAACCGAACTTGTTGCTAAACCCGGTTTGCAACAACCGAACTTGTTGCTAAACCCGGTTTGCAACAACCGAACTTGTTGCTAAACCCGGTTTGCAACAACCGAACTTGTTGCTAAACCGGTTTGCAACAACCGAACTTGTTGCTAAACCCGGTTTGCAACAACCGAACTTGTTGCTAAACCCGGTTTGCAACAACCGAACTTGTTGCTAAACCCGGTTTTTGCAACAACCGAACTTGTTGCTAAACCGGTTTTGCAACAACCCGAACTTGTTGCTAAACCGGTTTGCAACAACCGAACTTGTTGCTAAACCGGTTTGCAACAACCGAACTTGTTGCTAAACCCGGTTTGCAACAACCGAACTTGTTGCTAAACCCGGTTTGCAACAACCGAACTTGTTGCTAAACCGGTTTGCAACAACCGAACTTGTTGCTAAACCCGGTTTGCAACAACCGAACTTTGTTGCTAAACCCATTTTGGAACAACCAAACTTGTTTGCTAAACCGGTTTGCTAACAACTGAAATTAAGTCGATTTCAACCGGGTTTGCTAAACTTAACCCGAACAGTGGTTGCTAAACCAGGGTTTACAACAACCGAACTTGTTGCTAAACCAGGTTTTCAACAACGAACTTGTTTGCGCTAAGCCAGTTGGCGTAAACCCGAACTTTTGTTGCAAAACCGGTTTGCAACAGCGAACTTGATTTGCAACAACAACCCGGTTGCTAAACAACGAACTTGTTCTTAAACCGGTTTGCTACAACCGAACTTGTTGCTAAACCGGTTTGCAACAACCAAACCTGTTGCTAAACCGGTTTTGCAGCACCGAACTGTTAACTAAACCTTGTTTAACAATAAACTGTTTAAGCCGGTTTGGAACCGTAAACTTCGTAGGGCAACCGGTTTGTAACAACCAAACTTGTTGCTTAATCCAGATTTGCAACAAAGCGTTTTGTTATAATCCGGTTTTGCCAACAACCGAACTTGTTGCCAAACCGGATTTTCAACAACCCGAACTGTTGCTAACCGATTTTGCAACAACGCAGGAGGCGGCTGACCGGTTTCAGCAACCGAAACTGTTGGCGTTCACTTCGATTTGCAACAACCCGAACTTGTTGCTAAACCCAGTTTTGCAACAATTCATCTTGTAGCTAAACCGGTTTACAACAAGCGAACTTGTTGCTAAACCCATTTGGAACAATTGATCTTGTTAGCTAAACCGGTTTACAACAACCCGAACGTTGCTAAACATACACGGAACAACCGAACTTGTTGTTCAACCGGTTTGCAACACTCTGAACTGTTGCAAAACCAGGTTTGCAACAACCGAACCTGTTGTTAAACCCGGTTTAACAACCGAACAGTGCTGGCCGGGGTTTTAACGCCGAACTTGTTTCTAAACCCAGTTTGCTAAAAACCGAACTTGTTTATGAACTGCTTGTTGGAACAACCGAGCTTGTTGCTAAACCGGGTTTGCAAAAACCGAACTTGTTGCTAATCACCGGTTTGCAACAACCCAAACTTGTTGATAAACCCGATTTGCCCATAATCCCGAATTTGTTGCCAAACCGGGGTTTGCAACAACCGAACTGTTGCTGAACCGGTTTGCAACAACTGAACTGTTAGTTGCTAAACCGGTTTCCAACTAACCAGAACTTGTTGCTAAACCGGTTTGCAACAACCGAACTTGTTGCTGAACCGGTTTGCAACGGCGAACTGGTTGGCAGGCTTCGATTTTCCAACAACCCGAACTTGTTGTAAACCCATTTTGGAACAATTGATCTGTTGCTTAACCCGGTTTACAACAACGAGGAACTTGTTGGCAAACCCATTTTGCAACAACGAACTTGTTGCTAAACCATTTTGGAACAATTGATCTTGTGGCAAAACCGGTTTGCAGCAACCCGAACTTCGTTGTTAAACCCATTTTTGGAACAACCGAACTTGTTGCTAAACCAGGTTGCAATACCGAACTTCAGTAGCAAAACCGGTTTGCAGCAACCCGAACTTGTTGTTCAACCGGTTTGCAACATCCGGAATTTGTTGCTAAACTTGTTTTGCTTCTAAGGAGCTTGTTGCTAAACCTTTTGCAACAGCAAAACTTGTTGCTGCTAAGCCGGTTTGCAACAACTGAAGTTGCTTATCAACCCGGTTTGCAACAACGGAACTGTTTGCTAAGCCAGGTTTGGAACAATGAACTTGTTGCTAAACCAGGTTTGCAACTACCGAACTTTTGCTATACCGGTTTGCAACAACCGAACTTGTTAACAGCAGCCAGTTTTGCAACAACCGAACGCAATAGCAACTCAACCAGGTTTTCAACTACCGAACTTTTTGCTATACCGATTTGCAACAAACTGAACCGAACGTTGCTTGCTCGCGCCGGTTTGCAACAACCGAACTTATTTGCTAAGCCGGTTTGCCAGCAACCAAAATGTTGCTCAAAGCGGTTTGCAACAATCAAACTTGTTGCTAAGCCGGTTTGCAGCAATAAAACCATTTAGCTAAACCGGTTTGCAACAACCGAACTTGTTGCTTCAGCGCGTTTTGGAATAACCAAACTTTGTTGCTAATCCCGGTTTGCAACATTGGAACTTTGTTGCTAAACCAGGTTTTGCAACGTATAAACTTGTTGCAAACCGGTTCAACAACCGGTGCGAACGTTGCTAAACCGGTTTGCCGCAACAGCGAACTGTTTATAAACCCGGTTTCCTGTGAGAACTGGTTGGTAAAAGTCGTTGCAACAACCGAACTTTGTTGCTAAACCCATTTTGGAACAATTGATCTGATAGCTAAACCGGTTTGTGGCTTTAGAACTTGTTGCTTCAAACCCTTTTTGGAACGGTGAACTTGTTGTTGCTAAACCAGGTTTAATAAAGCGTTTGTTACTAAAAACCTTTTTGCAACAACCCGAACGTTCTAGCCGGTTGGCAATAAGCGAACTTGTTGCAAACCAGGTTTTGCGAACATTGCGCTAACCCGTGACTTTGTTGCTAAACCGGGTTTAGCAACAACGGTAATTCAAACCTTGTTTGCTAAAACCGAACTTGTTTTGCATTTTGGAACAAACCAAACTTATTGCTAAACCCAGTTTGCAACTCGCCGAAACTGTTACAAACCGGTTTGCAACAACCGAACTTGTTTACTAAACCTTGTTTGCTAAAACCGAACTTGATTAATCACCGATTTTGCAACAACAAACTTGTTGATAAGCCGTTGCAACAATCGAACTTTTTGCAAACCGGTTTCCAACAACCGAACTTGTTGCTAAGCCCGGTTTGCAACAACCGAACTTGTTGCTATCCGCGGTTTGCAACAACGAACTGTTGCTAAACCGATTTGCAACAACCGAACTTGTTGCTTAAACCCATTTTGGAACAACCCGATCTTGTTGCTAAACCCGGTTGCAACAGCGCCGAACTTTGTTGCTAAACCAGGTTTTGCAACAACCGAACTTGTTGCTAAACCTGATTGGCAACAACGAACTTGTTGCAAAACCCATTTTGGAACAATTGATCTTGTAGCTAAACCCGGTTTGCAACACGAAGACGGTGCTAAACGGTTTGCCTTTTTGGAATAACCGAACTTGTTGCTAAACCGGTTGGCAATAACAGAACTAAACCTTGTTTGCAAAAACCAGGTTTGCTTCGCGCGTTTTGAAACCATTGTTGCGATAAACCGGTTTGCAACAACCGAACTTAGTGCTAAACCGGTTTTGCTACAACCGAACTTGTTTCCTAAACCCGGTTTGCAACAAAACTTGTTGCTAAGCCGGTTTGCAACAACGAACTTATTGCTAAACCTTGTTTGCTAAACCCGGCGAACTTGTTGCTAAGCGCGGTTTGAACAACCGAACTGTTGGTGAACCCGGCAACAATGAATTTGTTGCTAAACCGGTTTCAACAACGAACTTTTGCTAAATCGGTTTGCAACAACGAACTTGTTGCTATGCGGTTTACTGCTCGGCAGAACTGTTGCTAAGCCGATTTGCAACAACGAACTTGTTGCTAAACCGGTTTGCAACAACCCGAACTTGTTGCTAAACCGGTTTGCAACAACCGAACTTGTTGCTAAACCCGGTTTGCAACAACCGAACTTGTTGCTAAACCCGGTTTGCTAAAACAACAACCCGAACTTGTTGCTAAACCCGGTTTGCAACAACCGAACTTGTTGCTAAACCCGGTTTGCAACAACGAACTTGTTGCTAAACCCGGTTTGCAACAACCGAACTTGTTGCTAAACCCGTTTTGCAACAACCGAACTTGTTGCTAAACCGGTTTGCAACAACCGAACTTGTTGCTAAACCGGTTTGCAACAACCGAACTTGTTGCTAAACCCGGTTTGCAACAACCGAACTTGTTGCTAAACCCGGTTTGCAACAACCGAACTTGTTGCTAAACCCGGTTTGCAACAACCGAACTTGTTGCTAAACCCGGTTTGCAACAACCGAACTTGTTGCTAAACCGGTTTGCAACAACCAAACTTGTTGCTAAACCCGGTTTGCAACAACCGAACTTGTTGCTAAACCGGTTTGTAACAATAACTTGTTGCTAATCGTTTGCAACAACGAACTTATTTGCTAAACCCGGGTTTGCAACAACCCGAACTGTTACTTAAACCGGTTTTCAACTACCGAACTTTGTTGCTAAACCCGGTTTGCAACAACGGAACTTGTTGCTATGCGGTTTGCAACAACTGAATTGGTAAACTTCGGTTGCAACAACCCGGGCTTGTTGCTAAACGGTTTGCAACAACCGAACTTGTTGCTAAACCGGTTTTACAACTTCAAACTTGTTGCTAAACCCTTTTTGCAACAACCAAACTTGTTGCTAAACCGGGTTGGCAATAAAGCGAACTTGTTGCTAAACCGGTTTGCAACAATAAAGTTGTTCGCGACCGGTTTGCAACAACGAACTTGTTGCTAAACCGGTTTGCTGCTCTTCGAACTTGTTGCTAAACCCGGTTTTGCAACAACCCGAACTTGTTGCTAAACCGGTTTTGCAACAACCGAACTGTTGCTAAACCGGTTTCAACAACGAACTTGTTTTAATAACGTTTTTGGAACAACCAAACTTGTCGATAAACCGGTTTGCTTGTCAACTTGTTTGCAAACGATTTTGCAACAACCGAACTTGTTGCTAATCCGGTTGGAACAGCGATCTTGTAGCTAAACCCGGTTTACAACAACCGAACTTGTTGCTAAACCCTTTTTGCAACAACCGAACTTGTTGCTAAACCAGTTTCCAACAACGAACTTGTTGCTAAACAGGTTCGCACAAACCGGGCTTGTTGCTAACCAGGTTATGGCGCCAGTATTGCTAAACCTGTTTGTGAAAGTTGTTGGTAAACCGGGTTTGCAACTGCCGAACTTGTTGCTAAACCATTTTGGAAAATTGATCTTGTTTAATAAACCATTTTGGAACAACCGAACTTGTTGATAAACCCTTTTTGCAACAATCGAACTTGTTGTTGCAAAACCCGGTTGGCAATAACGAACTTGTTGCAAAACCGGTTCCAACAACGAACTTGTTGTTCAACCGGTTTGCAACAACCGGTTGGTGCTAAACCGGGTTTGCAACAACCGAACTTTGTTCTAAACCGGTTTCCAACAATGAAACTTTGTTGCTAAACCGGTTGCAACAACCGAACTTGTTGCTAAACCCAGTTGCAACAAGCAAGAACTTGTTGCTAAGCTTTTTGGAACAACCAAACCTTCGATAAACCGGCCATTTGGAACAATTGATTTGTAGCTAAACGGGTTTGCAACAAGCGAACTTGTTGCTAAATCGGTTTGCAACAACCGAACTTGTTGCTAATCACGGTTTATGCCGAACTTGTTAAACCCGGTTGGCAATACCGAACTTGTTGCAAAACCCGGTTTGCAACAGCGAACGTTGCTGAACCGGTTTGCAACAACCCGAACTGGATGCTAAACCGGTTTCCAACAACCCGAACTTGTTGCTAAACCGGTTTGCAACAACGGCGAGCTGTTGCTATACCGGTTTGCAACAACAGAACTGTTGGCAAACCCGGTTTGCAACAACCGAACTTGTTGCTAAACCGGTTTGCAACAACCGAACTTGTTGCTAAACCGGTTTGCAACAACCGAACTTGTTGCTAAACCCGGTTTGCAACAACCGAACTTGTTGCTAAACCCGGTTTGCAACAACCGAACTTGTTGCTAAACCCGGTTTGCAACAACCGAACTTGTTGCTAAACCCGGTTTGCAACAACCGAACTTGTTGCTAAACCCGGTTTTGCAACAACCGAACTTGTTGCTAAACCGGTTTGCAACAACGAACTTGTTGCTAAACCCGGTTTGCAACAACCGAACTTGTTGCTAAACCGGTTTGCAACAACCAACTTGTTGCTAAACCCATTTTGGAACAACCAAACTTGTTGCTAAACCGGTTTGCAACAACCGAACTTGTTGCTAAACCCGGTTTGCAACAACCGAACTTGTTGCTAAACCGGTTTGCAACAACCGAACTTGTTGCTAAACCCGGTTTGCAACAACCGAACTTGTTGCTAAACCCGGTTTGCAACAACCGAACTTGTTGCTAAACCGGTTTGCAACAACCGAACTTGTTGCTAAACCGGTTTGCAACAACCGAACTTGTTGCTAAACCCGGTTTGCAACAACAACCGGAACTTGTTGCTAAACCCGGTTTGCAACAACCGAACTTGTTGCTAAACCCGTTTTGCAACAACCGAACTTGTTGCTAAACCCGGTTTGCAACAACCGAACTTGTTGCTAAACCCGGTTTGCAACAACCGAACTTGTTGCTAAACCCGGTTTGCAACAACCGAACTTGTTGCTAAACCGGTTTGCAACAACCGAACTTGTTGCTAAACCGGTTTGCAACAACCCGAACTTGTTGCTAAACCCGGTTTGCAACAACCGAACTTGTTGCTAAACCCGGTTTGCAACAACCAAACTTGTTGCTAAACCGGTTTGCAACAACGAACTTGTTGCTAAACCGGTTTGCAACAACCCGAACTTGTTGCTAAACCCGGTTTGCAACAACCGAACTTGTTTGCTAAACCCGGTTTGCAACAACCCGAACTTGTTGCTAAACCCGGTTTGCAACAACCGAACTTGTTTTGCTAAACCCGGTTTTGCAACAACCGAACTTGTTGCTAAACCGGTTTTGCAACAACCGAACTTGTTGCTAAACCAGTTTGCAACAACCGAACTTGTTGCTAAACCCGGTTTGCAACAACCGAACTTGTTGCTAAACCCGGTTTGCAACAACCGAACTTGTTGCTAAACCCGGTTTGCAACACCCGAACTTGTTGCTAAACCCGGTTTGCAACAACCGAACTTGTTGCTAAACCCGGTTTGCAACAACCGAACTTGTTGCTAAACCCGGTTTGCAACAACCGAACTTGTTGCTAAACCCGGTTTGCAACAACCGAACTTGTTGCTAAACCCGGTTTGCAACAACCGAACTTGTTGCTAAACCGGTTTGCAACAACCGAACTTGTTGCTAAACCGGTTTGCAACAACCGAACTTGTTGCTAAACCCGGTTTGCAACAACCGAACTTGTTGCTAAACCCGGTTTTGCAACAACCGAACTTGTTGCTAAACCCGGTTTGCAACAACCGAACTTGTTGCTAAACCCGGTTTGCAACAACCGAACTTGTTGCTAAACCCGGTTTGCAACAACCGAACTTGTTGCTAAACCCGTTTTGCAACAACCGAACTTGTTGCTAAACCCGGTTTGCAACAACCGAACTTGTTGCTAACCCGGTTTGCAACAACCGAACTTGTTGCTAAACCGGTTTGCAACAACCGAACTTGTTGCTAAACCGGTTTGCAACAACCGAACTTGTTGCTAAACCGGTTTGCAACAACCGAACTTGTTGCTAAACCGGTTTGCAACAACCGAACTTGTTGCTAAACCCGGTTTGCAACAACCGAACTTGTTGCTAAACCGGTTTGCAACAACCCGAACTTGTTGCTAAACCGGTTTGCAACAACCCGAACTTGTTGCTAAAACCGGTTTGCAACAACCGAACTTGTTGCTAAACCCGGTTTGCAACAACCGAACTTGTTGCTAAACCCGGTTTGCAACAACCGAACTTGTTGCTAAACCCGGTTTGCAACAACAACTTGTTGCTAAACTTGTTGCTAAACCTTGTTGCTAAACCGGTTTTGCAACAACCAAACTTGTTGCTAAACCCGGTTTGCAACAACCGAACTTGTTGCTAAAACCGGTTTGCAACAACAACTTGTTGCTAACTTTGTTGCAAAACGAACTTGTTGCTAAACCCGGTTTGCAACAACCGAACTTGTTGCTAAACCCGGTTTGCAACAACCGAACTTGTTGCTAAACCCGGTTTGCAACAACCGAACTTGTTGCTAAACCGGTTTGCAACAACCGAACTTGTTGCTAAACCGGTTTGCAACAACCGAACTTGTTGCTAAACCCGGTTTGCAACAACCGAACTTGTTGCTAAACCCGGTTTGCAACAACCGAACTTGTTGCTAAACCGGGTTTTGCAACAACCGAACTTGTTGCTAAAACCGGTTTGCAACAACCGAACTTGTTGCTAAACCCGGTTTGCAACAACCGAACTTGTTGCTAAACCGGTTTGCAACAACCGAACTTGTTGCTAAACCCGGTTTGCAACAACCGAACTTGTTGCTAAACCGGTTTTGCAACAACAACGAACTTGTTGCTAAACCGGTTTGCAACAACCCGAACTTGTTGCTAACCGGTTTGTTTAAACTTGTTGCTAAACCGGGTTTGCAACAACCCGAACTTGTTGCTAAACCCGGTTTGCAACAACCGAACTTGTTGCTAAACCCGGTTTGCAACAACGAACTTGTTGCTAAACCCGGTTTTGCAACAACCGAACTTGTTGCTAAACCCGGTTTGCAACAACCGAACTTGTTGCTAAACCCGGTTTGCAACAACCCGAACTTGTTGCTAAACCCGGTTTGCAACAACCGAACTTGTTGCTAAACCGGTTTGCAACAACGAAACTTGTTGCTAAACCCGGTTTGCAACAACCGAACTTGTTGCTAAACCCGGTTTACAACAACCGAACTTGTTGCTAAACCCGGTTTGCAACAACCGAACTTGTTGTTAAACTCGGTTTGCAACAACCGAACTTGTTGCTAAACCCATTTTGGAACAACCGAACTTGTTGCTAAACCCGGTTTGCAACAACCGAACTTGTTGCTAAACCCGGTTTGCAACAACCGAACTTGTTGCTAAACCCGGTTTGCAACAACCCGAACTTGTTGCTAAACCGGTTTGCAACAAACCGAACTTGTTGCTAAACCGGTTTGCAACAACCGAACTTGTTGCTAAACCCGGTTTGCAACAACCGAACTTGTTGCTAAACCGGTTTGCAACTTGTTGCTAACTTTTGCAACAGCAAACTAAACCGGTTTGCAACAACCCGAACTTGTTGCTAAACCGGTTTGCAACAACCGAACTTGTTGCTAAACCCGGTTTGCAACACCCGAACTTGTTGCTAAACCCGGTTTGCAACAACCGAACTTGTTGCTAAACCCGGTTTGCAACAACCGAACTTGTTGCTAAACCGGTTTTGCAACAACCGAACTTGTTGCTAAACCGGTTTGCAACAACCGAACTTGTTGCTAAACCGGTTTGCAACAACCGAACTTGTTGCTAAACCCGGTTTGCAACAACCGAACTTGTTGCTAAACCGGTTTGCAACAACCCGAACTTGTTGCTAAACCCGGTTTGCAACAACCGAACTTGTTGCTAAACCGGTTTGCAACAACCGAACTTGTTGCTAAACCGGTTTGCAACAACCGAACTTGTTGCTAAACCCGGTTTGCAACAACCGAACTTGTTGCTAAACCCGGTTTGCAACAACCGAACTTGTTGCTAAACCCGGTTTGCAACAACGAACTTGTTGCTAAACCCGGTTTGCAACAACCGAACTTGTTGCTAAACCCGGTTTGCAACAACCGAACTTGTTGCTAAACCGGTTTGCAACAACCGAACTTGTTGCTAAACCGGTTTGCAACAACCGAACTTGTTGCTAAACCCGGTTTGCAACAACCGAACTTGTTGCTAAACCGGTTTGCAACAACCGAACTTGTTGCTAAAACCGGTTTGCAACAACCGAACTTGTTGCTAAACCGGGTTTGCAACAACCGAACTTGTTGCTAAACCGGTTTGCAACAACGAACTTGTTTGTTGTTTGCAAAACCGAACTTGTTTTGCAACAACAACCGAACTTGTTGCTAAACCCGGTTTGCAACAACCGAACTTGTTGCTAAACCGGTTTGCAACAACGAACTTGTTGCTAAACCGGTTTGCAACAACCGAACTTGTTGCTAAACCCGGTTTGCAACAACCGAACTTGTTGCTAAACCCGGTTTGCAACAACCCGAACTTGTTGCTAAACCCGGTTTTGCAACAACCGAACTTGTTGCTAAACCGGTTTGCAACAACCGAACTTGTTGCTAAACCGGTTTGCAACAACCGAACTTGTTGCTAAACCCGGTTTGCAACAACCCGAACTTGTTGCTAAACCCGGTTTGCAACAACCGAACTTGTTGCTAAACCCGGTTTGCAACAACCCGAACTTGTTGCTAAACCGGTTTGCAACAACCGAACTTGTTGCTAAACCCGGTTTGCAACAACCGAACTTGTTGCTAAACCCGGTTTGCAACAACCGAACTTGTTGCTAAACCCGGTTTGCAACAACCGAACTTGTTGCTAAACCGGGTTTGCAACAACCGAACTTGTTGCTAAACCGGTTTGCAACAACCGAACTTGTTGCTAAACCCGGTTTGCAACAACCGAACTTGTTGCTAAACCGGTTTGCAACAACCGAACTTGTTGCTAAACCGGTTTGCAACAACCGAACTTGTTGCTAAACCGGTTTTGCAACAACCCGAACTTGTTGCTAAACCCGGTTTGCAACAACCCGAACTTGTTGCTAAACCCGGTTTGCAACAACGAACTTGTTGCTAAACCCGGTTTGCAACAACCGAACTTGTTGCTAAACCCGGTTTGCAACAACCGAACTTGTTGCTAAACCCGGTTTGCAACAACCGAACTTGTTGCTAAACCCGGTTTGCAACAACCGAACTTGTTGCTAAACCCATTTTGCAACAACCCGAACTTGTTGCTAAACCGGTTTGCAACAACCGAACTTGTTGCTAAACCCGGTTTTGCAACAACCGAACTTGTTGCTAAACCCGGTTTTGCAACAACCGAACTTGTTGCTAAACCGGTTTGCAACAACCGAACTTGTTGCTAAACCCGGTTTGCAACAACCCGAACTTGTTGCTAAACCCGGTTTGCAACAACCGAACTTGTTGCTAAACCCGGTTTGCAACAACCGAACTTGTTGCTAAACCCGGTTTGCAACAACCGAACTTGTTGCTAAACCCGGTTTGCAACAACCGAACTTGTTGCTAAACCCGTTTTTGCAACAACCGAACTTGTTGCTAAAACCGGTTTGCAACAACCCGAACTTGTTGCTAAACCCGGTTTGCAACAACCCGAACTTGTTGCTAAACCCGGTTTGCAACAACCGAACTTGTTGCTAAACCGGTTTGCAACAACCCGAACTTGTTGCTAAACCCGTTTGCAACAATAGAACTTGTTGCTAAACCGGTTTGCAACAACCGAACTTGTTGCTAAACCCGGTTTGCAACAACCGAACTTGTTGCTAAACCGGTTTGCAACAACCGAACTTGTTGCTAAACCCGGTTTGCAACAACCGAACTTGTTGCTAAACCGGTTTGCAACAACAACCGAACCGGTTTTGTTGCTAAACCCGGTTTGCAACAACCGAACTTGTTGCTAAACCCGGTTTGCAACAACCGAACTTGTTGCTAAACCCGGTTTGCAACAACCGAACTTGTTGCTAAACCCGGTTTGCAACAACCGAACTTGTTGCTAAACCCGGTTTGCAACAACCGAACTTGTTGCTAAACCGGTTTGCAACAACCGAACTTGTTGCTAAACCCGGTTTGCAACAACCAAACTTGTTGCTAAACCCGGTTTGCAACAACCGAACTTGTTGCTAAACCCGGTTTGCAACAACCGAACTTGTTGCTAAACCCGGTTTGCAACAACCCGAACTTGTTGCTAAACCGGTTTGCAACAACCGAACTTGTTGCTAAACCCGTTTTGCAACAACCGAACTTGTTGCTAACCCGGTTTGCAACAACCGAACTTGTTGCTAAACCCGGTTTGCAACAACCCGAACTTGTTGCTAAACCCGGTTTTGCAACAACCGAACTTGTTGCTAAAACCGGTTTGCAACAACCGAACTTGTTGCTAAACCCGGTTTGCAACAACCGAACTGTTGCTAAACCCGGTTTGCAACAACGAACTTGTTGCTAAACCGGTTTGCAACAACCGAACTTGTTGCTAAACCGGTTTGCAACAACGAACTTGTTGCTAAACCCGGTTTGCAACAACCCGAACTTGTTGCTAAACCCGGTTTGCAACAACCGAACTTGTTGCTAAACCCGGTTTGCAACAACCGAACTTGTTGCTAAACCGGTTTGCAACAACCGAACTTGTTGCTAAGCGGCATTTTGGAACAATAACCAAACTTGTCGATAAACCGGATTGCAACAATCCGGTTGTTAATCGGTTTTATAACAACCGAACTTGTTGTAATCGATTTCCATTTGTTTGCTAATCGCGGTTTGGAACAGCGAACTTGTTGCTAAACCCGATTTGCAACAACCGAACGTTGCTAAACCGGTTTTGCAATAGCCGAACTTGTTGCTAAACCCTGTTTACAACAACGAACTCGTTGCTAAACCGGTTTAGGAACCAAGCGAACTTGTTGCTAAACCGGTTTGCAACAACCCGAACTTGTTGCAAAACCGGTTTGCAACAACCGGTGTTAGCTAAATTACCTGGGGTTTTACCTTAGCAGAACTGTTAAGTAAGCTTCGATTTACCGCTCGCCAGGGAACTGTTGCTAAACCCATTTTGCATCAATCTTGAACAAACCAGTTTACAACAAACTGAACTTGTTTGCTAAACCCGGTTTGGAACAACGAACTTGTTGCTAAACCCGGTTTGCGGCAATTGAACTTGTTGCTAAACCGGTTTTGGCAGGCGACAACCCAATTTGCAACAACCGAGACGTTGCTTAAACGGTTTTGCAACAACAATTTTGTTTCTAAATCAGTTTGCAACATCAAACTTGTTGCCTAAACCCATTTCGAACAACCGACTTGTTGTTAAACCTTTGTTTGCAACAACCGAACTGTTGCTAAAATCCGGTTTTGGAACAACAGAACTTGTTGCTAAGCCGGTTTTGCAGCAGCGTCTTGTTGCTAAACCCATTTTGCTAAAAACCCGAACTTTGTTGTTCAACCGGGTTAGCAACAGCGGACTGTTGTTAAACCGGTTTGCAACAACGAACTTGTTGCTCAACGGTTTTCAACAACCAAACTTTTTGCAAAACCGGTTTGCAACAACCCGAACTTGTTTGCTAAAGCGATTTCCTGGAACCGGACTTGTTGCCAAACCGGGTTAGAAACAAGCGAACTTGTTGCTAAACCGATTTTGCAACAATCGGGCACTGTTGCTAAACCCGACTGGAACAATCATACCTGTTGCTAAACCGGTTTTTTGAACAACAAACGTTAGTAAACCGGTTTGCAATTGAACTTGTTGATAAAGCCGGTTGCAACAATAAAACGTTGCTAAACCCGATTTGCAGCAACCGAACTTGTTCTGGCCGATTTGCAACAACGAACTTGTTTGCTAAACCGGTTGGCAACAACGAACTTGTTGCTAAACCCGGTTTGCAACCAAACTTGTTGCTAAGCCCGGTTTGCAAAAATCAAACTTGTTGCTGAACCATTTTGGAACAACCGAACTTGTTGCTAAACCGGATTCCTAAAATCCATTCGAACAACCGAACTTGTTGTTAGCTTCGATTTGCAACAACGGGAACTTGTTGCTGGCCCGGTTTGGAACAACGAACTTGTTGATTGTAAATCCGTTTTGGAACAACCGAACTTGTTGCTAAACCCGGTTGCAACAACTGAACTGTTGCTCAACCGGTTTGCAACAAGCCGAACTTGTTGCAAAACCCGGTTTGCAACAGCTGAACTGTAGCTCAGCAGGGTTTGCAACCAAGGGAACTTTTACTATGCCATTTTGGAACAACCAAACTTGTTGCTAAACGGTTTGCAACAACGAACTTTGTTGCTAAGCCGGTTTGCAACAACCAAACTTTTAATGCGATAAACCGGTTTGCAACAATAGAACTTTTGAAAGTAAGCTTCGATTTGCAACAACCGAACTTGTTTTTACTCGATTGGGAACAGCTGAACTTTGTTAAACCCGGTTTACAAGAGCGAACTGTTGCTAAACCATTTTGCAACAAACCGGACTTGTTTACTAAACCGATTTCAACACTCCGAAACTTTTGCTAAACCCGGTTGCAACAGCCGAACTTGTTGCTATGCCGGTTTTGCAACAACTGAACTTGTTGATAAACCGCTTCGTTTGCAACAACGATAAAGCCAGTTTGCTAAACCATTTTGGAACAATTGATCTTGTTGCTAAACCCGGTTTACAACAACCCGAACTTGTTGCTAAACCAGGTTTGCAACAACCGAACTTGTTGCTAAACCCGGTTTGCAACAACCGAACTTGTTGCTAAAACCGGTTTGCAACAACCGAACTTGTTGCTAAACCGGTTTGCAACAACCGAACTTGTTGCTAAACCCATTTTGCAACAACAACCGAACTTGTTGCTAAACCCGGTTTGCAACAACCGAACTTGTTGCTAAACCGGTTTGCAACAACCGAACTTGTTGCTAAACCGGTTTGCAACAACCGAACTTGTTGCTAAACCGGTTTGCAACAACAAGAACTTGTTGCTAAACCCGGTTTGCAACAACCCGAACTTGTTGCTAAACCGGTTTGCAACAACCGAACTTGTTGCTAAACCGGTTTTTGCAACCCGAACTTGTTGCTAAACCCGGTTTGCAACAACCGAACTTGTTGCTAAACCGGTTTGCAACAACCGAACTTGTTGCTAAACCGGTTTGCAACAACCGAACTTGTTGCTAAACCCGGTTTGCAACAACCGAACTTGTTGCTAAACCGGTTTGCAACAACCGAACTTGTTGCTAAACCCATTTTGCAACAACCGAACTTGTTGCTAAACCCGGTTTGCAACAACCCGAACTTGTTGCTAAACCCGGTTTGCAACAACAACCGAACTTGTTGCTAAAACCGGTTTGCAACAACCAAACTTGTTGCTAAACCCGGTTTGCAACAACCCGAACTTGTTGCTAAACCCGGTTTGCAACAACCGAACTTGTTGCTAAACCGGTTTGCAACAACCGAACTTGTTGCTAAACCGGTTTGCAACAACGAACTTGTGTTGCTAAACCGGTTTGCAACAACCGAACTTGTTGCTAAACCGGTTTGCAACAACCCGAACTTGTTGCTAAACCGGTTTGCAACAACCGAACTTGTTGCTAAACCCGGTTTGCAACAACCGAACTTGTTGCTAAACCCGGTTTGCAACAACCGAACTTGTTGCTAAACCCGGTTTGCAACAACCGAACTTGTTGCTAAACCCGGTTTGCAACAACCGAACTTGTTGCTAAACCGGTTTGCAACAACCGAACTTGTTGCTAAACCGGTTTGCAACAACGAACTTGTTGCTAAACCCGGTTTGCAACAACCAAACTTGTTGCTAAACCGGTTTGCAACAACCGAACTTGTTGCTAAACCCGGTTTGCAACAACCGAACTTGTTGCTAAACCCGGTTTGCAACAACCGAACTTGTTGCTAAACCCGGTTTGCAACAACCGAACTTGTTGCTAAACCCGGTTTGCAACAACCGAACTTGTTGCTAAACCGGTTTGCAACAACCCGAACTTGTTGCTAAACCCGGTTTGCAACACAACCGAACTTGTTGCTAAACCGGTTTGCAACAACCGAACTTGTTGCTAAAACCGGTTTGCAACAACCGAACTTGTTGCTAAACCCGGTTTTGCAACAACCGAACTTGTTGCTAAACCCGGTTTGCAACAACCGAACTTGTTGCTAAACCGGTTTGCAACAACCGAACTTGTTGCTAAACCCATTTTGCAACAACCAAACTTGTTGCTAAACGAACCGGTTTGCAACAACCTTGTTGAACTTGTTGCTAAACCCGGTTTGCAACAACCGAACTTGTTGCTAAACCGGTTTGCAACAACCGAACTTGTTGCTAAACCCGGTTTGCAACAACCGAACTTGTTGCTAAACCGGTTTTGCAACAACCGAACTTGTTGCTAAACCGGTTTGCAACAACCGAACTTGTTGCTAAACCCGGTTTGCAACAACCGAACTTGTTGCTAAAACCGGTTTGCAACAACCGAACTTGTTGCTAAACCCGGTTTGCAACAACCGAACTTGTTGCTAAACCCGGTTTGCAACAACCGAACTTGTTGCTAAACCGGTTTGCAACAACCGAACTTGTTGCTAAACCGGTTTTGCAACAACCGAACTTGTTGCTAAACCCGGTTTGCAACAACCGAACTTGTTGCTAAACCGGTTTGCAACAACCGAACTTGTTGCTAAACCGGTTTGCAACAACCGAACTTGTTGCTAAACCCGGTTTGCAACAACCGAACTTGTTGCTAAACCCGGTTTGCAACAACCCGAACTTGTTGCTAAACCCGGTTTGCAACAACCCGAACTTGTTGCTAAACCCGGTTTGCAACAACCGAACTTGTTGCTAAACCGGTTTGCAACAACCGAACTTGTTGCTAAACCCGGTTTGCAACAACGAACTTGTTGCTAAACCGGTTTGCAACAACCGAACTTGTTGCTTGCAAACCGGTTTGCAACAAACCGAACTTGTTGCTAAACCGGTTTGCAACAACCGAACTTGTTGCTAAACCCGGTTTGCAACAACCGAACTTGTTGCTAAACCGGTTTGCAACAACCGAACTTGTTGCTAAACCGGTTTGCAACAACCGAACTTGTTGCTAAAACCGGTTTGCAACAACCGAACTTGTTGCTAAACCGGTTTGCAACAACCGAACTTGTTGCTAAACCCGGTTTGCAACAACCGAACTTGTTGCTAAACCCGGTTTGCAACAACCGAACTTGTTGCTAAACCGGTTTGCAACAACCGAACTTGTTGCTAAACCCGGTTTGCAACAACCCGAACTTGTTGCTAAACCCGGTTTGCAACAACCGAACTTGTTGCTAAACCGGTTTGCAACAACCGAACTTGTTGCTAAACCCGGTTTGCAACAACCGAACTTGTTGCTAAAACCGGTTTGCAACAACCGAACTTGTTGCTAAACCCGGTTTGCAACAACCGAACTTGTTGCTAAACCCGGTTTGCAACAACCGAACTTGTTGCTAAACCCGGTTTGCAACAACCGAACTTGTTGCTAAACCCGGTTTGCAACAACCCGAACTTGTTGCTAAACCCGGTTTGCAACAACCGAACTTGTTGCTAAACCGGTTTGCAACAACCGAACTTGTTGCTAAACCGGTTTTGCAACAACCGAACTTGTTGCTAAACCCGGTTTTGCAACAACCGAACTTGTTGCTAAACCGGTTTGCAACAACCCGAACTTGTTGCTAAACCCGTTTTTGCAACAACCGAACTTGTTGCTAAACCCGGTTTGCAACAACCGAACTTGTTGCTAAACCCGTTTTGCAACAACCGAACTTGTTGCTAAACCCGGTTTGCAACAACCGAACTTGTTGCTAAACCCGGTTTGCAACAACCGAACTTGTTGCTAAACCGGTTTGCAACAACCGAACTTGTTGCTAAACCCGGTTTGCAACAACCGAACTTGTTGCTAAACCCGGTTTGCAACAACCGAACTTGTTGCTAAACCGGTTTGCAACAACCCGAACTTGTTGCTAAACCGGTTTGCAACAACCCGAACTTGTTGCTAAACCCGGTTTGCAACAACCGAACTTGTTGCTAAACCGGTTTGCAACAACCGAACTTGTTGCTAAACCGGTTTGCAACAACCCGAACTTGTTGCTAAACCGGTTTGCAACAACCGAACTTGTTGCTAAACCGGTTTGCAACAACCGAACTTGTTGCTAAACCGGTTTGCAACAACCGAACTTGTTGCTAAACCGGTTTGCAACAACCGAACTTGTTGCTAAACCCGGTTTGCAACAACCGAACTTGTTGCTAAACCCGGTTTGCAACAACAACCGAACTTGTTGCTAAACCCGGTTTGCAACAACCGAACTTGTTGCTAAACCCGGTTTGCAACAACCGAACTTGTTGCTAAACCCGGTTTGCAACAACCGAACTTGTTGCTAAACCCGGTTTGCAACAACCGAACTTGTTGCTAAACCCGGTTTGCAACAACCGAACTTGTTGCTAAACCCGGTTTGCAACAACCGAACTTGTTGCTAAACCGGGTTTGCAACAACCGAACTTGTTGCTAAACCCGGAGTGCGACAACCAAAGTTGTTGCTAAACCCGGTTTGCAACAACCGAACTTGTTGCTAAACCCGGTTTGCAACAACAGAACTTGTTGCTAAACCGGTTTGCAACAACCGAACTTGTTGCTAAACCCGGTTTGCAACAACCGAACTTGTTGCTAAACCCGGTTTTGCAACAACCGAACTTGTTTGCTAAACCGGTTTGCAACAACCGAACTTGTTGCTAAACCGGTTTGCAACAACCGAACTTGTTGCTAAACCCGGTTTGCAACAACCGAACTTGTTGCTAAACCCGTTTTGCAACAACCGAACTTGTTGCTAACCCGGTTTGCAACAACCGAACTTGTTGCTAAACCGGTTTGCAACAACCGAACTTGTTGCTAAACCGGTTTGCAACAACCGAACTTGTTGCTAAACCCGGTTTGCAACAACCCGAACTTGTTGCTAAACCCGGTTTGCAACAACCGAACTTGTTGCTAAACCCGGTTTGCAACAACCAAACTTGTTGCTAAACCGGTTTGCAACAACCGAACTTGTTGCTAAATTTTTTTTTGCAACAACCGAACTTGTTGCTAAAACCGGTTTGCAACAACGAACTTGTTGCTAAACCCGGTTTGCAACAACCGAACTTGTTGCTAAACCGGGTTTTGCAACAACCGAACTTGTTGCTAAACCCGGTTTGCAACAACCGAACTTGTTGCTAAACCGTTTTTGCAACAACCGAACTTGTTGCTAAACCCGTTTTGCAACAACGAACTTGTTGCTAAACCCGGTTTGCAACAACCCGAACTTGTTGCTAAACCGGTTTGCAACAACCGAACTTGTTGCTAAACCGGTTTGCAACAACCGAACTTGTTGCTAAAACCGGTTTGCAACAACCGAACTTGTTGCTAAACCGGTTTGCAACAACCGAACTTGTTGCTAAACCCGGTTTGCAACAACCGAACTTGTTGCTAAACCCGGTTTGCAACAACCGAACTTGTTGCTAAACCCGGTTTGCAACAACCCGAACTTGTTGCTAAACCGGTTTGCAACAACCGAACTTGTTGCTAAACCGGTTTGCAACAACCGAACTTGTTGCTAAACCCGGTTTGCAACAACCGAACTTGTTGCTAAACCGGTTTTGCAACAACCGAACTTGTTGCTAAACCCGTTTTGCAACAACCGAACTTGTTGCTAAACCGGTTTGCAACAACCGAACTTGTTGCTAAACCCGGTTTGCAACAACCGAACTTGTTGCTAAAACCGGTTTGCAACAACCCGAACTTGTTGCTAAAACCGGGTTTGCAACAACCGAACTTGTTGCTAAACCGGTTTGCAACAACCGAACTTGTTGCTAAACCGGGTTTGCAACAACCGAACTTGTTGCTAAACCGGTTTGCAACAACCGAACTTGTTGCTAAACCCGGTTTGCAACAACCGAACTTGTTGCTAAACCGGTTTTGCAACAAACGAACTTGTTGCTAAACCGGTTTGCAACAACCCGAACTTGTTGCTAAACCCGGTTTGCAACAACCGAACTTGTTGCTAAACCCGGTTTGCAACAACCCGAACTTGTTGCTAAACCCGGTTTGCAACAACCGAACTTGTTGCTAAACCCGGTTTGCAACAACCGAACTTGTTGCTAAACCCGGTTTGCAACAACCGAACTTGTTGCTAAACCGGTTTGCAACAACGAACTTGTTGCTAAACCCGGTTTGCAACAACCGAACTTGTTGCTAAACCGGTTTGCAACAACCGAACAACTAAACCCCGCAACAACCGAACTTGTTAAACCGGTTTGCAACAACCGAACTTGTTGCTAAACCGGTTTGCAACAACCGAACTTGTTGCTAAACCCGGTTTGCAACAACCCGAACTTGTTGCTAAACCGGTTTGCAACAACCGAACTTGTTGCTAAACCCGGTTTGCAACAACCCGAACTTGTTGCTAAACCCGGTTTGCAACAACCGAACTTGTTGCTAAACCCGGTTTTGCAACAACCGAACTTGTTGCTAAACCCGGTTTTGCAACAACCGAACTTGTTGCTAAACCGGTTTGCAACAACCCGAACTTGTTGCTAAACCCGGTTTGCAACAACCGAACTTGTTGCTAAACCCGGTTTGCAACAACCCGAACTTGTTGCTAAACCCGGTTTGCAACAACCCGAACTTGTTGCTAAACCGGTTTGCAACAACCGAACTTGTTGCTAAACCGGTTTGCAACAACCCGAACTTGTTGCTAAACCGGTTTGCAACAACCGAACTTGTTGCTAAACCGGTTTGCAACAACCCGAACTTGTTGCTAAACCCGGTTTGCAACAACCGAACTTGTTGCTAAACCGGTTTGCAACAACCGAACTTGTTGCTAAACCCATTTTGCAACAACCGAACTTGTTGCTAAAACCGGTTTGCAACAACCGAACTTGTTGCTAAACCCGGTTTGCAACAACCGAACTTGTTGCTAAACCCGGTTTGCAACAACCGAACTTGTTGCTAAACCCGGTTTGCAACAACCCGAACTTGTTGCTAAACCGGTTTGCAACAACCCGAACTTGTTGCTAAACCCGGTTTGCAACAACCGAACTTGTTGCTAAACCGGTTTGCAACAACCGAACTTGTTTGCTCAACCCGATTTTGCAACAACCGAACTTGTTGCTAAACCCGGTTTGCAACAACCGAACTTGTTGCTAAGCTTCGATTTGCAACAACGAACGTTGCTAAACCATTTTGGAATTGATCTTGTAGCTAAACCGGTTTACTACAGCGAACTTGTTATACCAGCCGGTACATTTTGGAACAACCGAACGTTGCTAAACCCGGTTGGCAATATCGAACTTAGCAAACCGGTTTGCAGCAACCGAACTGTTGTTCAACCCGGTTTGCAACGGCTTGAACTTGTTACTCAGCCGGTTTGCAACAACGAATAAGTTAGCAAGCGGTTTGCGAAGCTTGTTGTAAACCGGTTTGCAACAACCCGGTGCTAAACGCTGTTTAACCATACTGTTGCGGTTTGCAACAGCGAACAAGCCGGTTTACCAGCCGAACTGTAAACCAGCCGGTTTTCTGTCGAACTTCTGCCGATTTGCAACAACCGGGGCTTGTTCAGCCGATTTTGCTCGCCCGAAACTAAACCTGGTTGCAACAACCGAACTTGTTGCCTTTAAGCCGGTTTGCAACAACTGAACTTGTTGCTCAACCGGGTCTGCAACAGCGAACTTGTTGCTAAACCCATTTGCAACAACCAAACCTGTTTCGGTTTGCAACAACGAACTTGTTTGTAAACCTTGTTTTGCAACAACCCGAACTTTTGCAAAACCCGGTTTGCAACAACCTGAACTTGTTCCTAAACCCGGTTTGCAGCAACCCGAGACTTGTTTGCTAAACCCGGTTTGCAACAACCGGACTGTTGCTAAAGCCAGTTTGTAACAAAGCGAACTTGTTGCCTCTAAACGGTTTGCAACAATGGCGCCGGTTTGCAACAAGCGGTGTTGCTAAGCCGGACACAGCAACCGAACTTGTTGCTAAAGCCGGTGTGCAACAACAAGAACAATTGTTAAACACCGATTTGCGCCGCCGGACTTAATCAGTTTGCAACAACCAAGCATTTGCTAAACCGGTGGAACAACCAAACTTGTTGTAAACCGGTTTGCAACAACTGAACTTCGACCCCAGCTCAACCGGTTTGCAACAACCGAACTTGTTGCTAAACCGGTTTGCAACAACAACCGAACTTGTTGCTAAACCCGGTTTGCAACAACAAACTTGTTGCTAAACCGGTTTGCAACAACCGAACTTGTTGCTAAACCCGGTTTGCAACAACGAACTTGTTGCTAAACCGGTTTGCAACAACCGAACTTGTTGCTAAACCCGGTTTGCAACAACCGAACTTGTTGCTAAACCCGGTTTGCAACAACCGAACTTGTTGCTAAACCGGTTTGCAACAACCGAACTTGTTGCTAAACCGGTTTGCAACAACCGAACTTGTTGCTAAACCCGGTTTGCAACAACCGAACTTGTTGCTAAACCGGTTTGCAACAACCCGAACTTGTTGCTAAACCCGGTTTGCAACACCCGAACTTGTTGCTAAACCCAGTTTGCAACAACCGAACTTGTTGCTAAACCCGGTTTGCAACAACCGAACTTGTTGCTAAACCCGGTTTGCAACAACGAACTTGTTGCTAAACCCGGTTTGCAACAACCGAACTTGTTGCTAAACCCGGTTTGCAACAACCGAACTTGTTGCTAAACCCGGTTTGCAACAACCGAACTTGTTGCTAAACCGGTTTGCAACAACCGAACTTGTTGCTAAACCCGGTTTGCAACAACCAAACTTGTTGCTAAACCCGGTTTGCAACAACCCGAACTTGTTGCTAAACCGGTTTGCAACAACCGAACTTGTTGCTAAACCCGGTTTGCAACAACCGAACTTGTTGCTAAACCCGGTTTGCAACAACCGAACTTGTTGCTAAACCGGTTTGCAACAACCGAACTTGTTGCTAAACCCAGTTTGCAACAACCGAACTTGTTGCTAAACCCTTTTTTGCAACAACCGAACTTGTTGCTAAACCGGTTTGCAACAACCCGAACTTGTTGCTAAACCGGTTTGCAACAACCGAACTTGTTGCTAAACCGGTTTGCAACAACCCGAACTTGTTGCTAAACCGGTTTTGCAACAACCGAACTTGTTGCTAAACCGGGTTTGCAACAACCGAACTTGTTGCTAAACCCGGTTTGCAACAACCGAACTTGTTGCTAAACCCGGTTTGCAACAACCGAACTTGTTGCTAAACCCGGTTTGCAACAACCGAACTTGTTGCTAAACCCGGTTTGCAACAACCGAACTTGTTGCTAAACCCGGTTTGCAACAACCGAACTTGTTGCTAAACCGGTTTGCAACAACCGAACTTGTTGCTAAACCCGGTTTGCAACAACCGAACTTGTTGCTAAACCCGGTTTGCAACAACCGAACTTGTTGCTAAACCCGGTTTGCAACAACCGAACTTGTTGCTAAACCCGGTTTGCAACAACCGAACTTGTTGCTAAACCCGGTTTGCAACAACCGAACTTGTTGCTAAACCGGTTTGCAACAACCGAACTTGTTGCTAAACCCGGTTTGCAACAACCCGAACTTGTTGCTAAACCGGTTTGCAACAACCGAACTTGTTGCTAAGCCGGTTTGCAACCGAACTTGTTGCTAAACCGTTTGCAACAACAACCGAACTTGTTGCTAAACCGGTTTGCAACAACCGAACTTGTTGCTAAACCGGTTTGCAACAACCGAACTTGTTGCTAAACCCGGTTTTGCAACAACCGAACTTGTTGCTAAACCGGTTTGCAACAACCGAACTTGTTGCTAAAACCGGTTTGCAACAACCGAACTTGTTGCTAAACCCGTTTTGCAACAACCGAACTTGTTGCTAAACCCGGTTTGCAACAACCGAACTTGTTGCTAAACCCGGTTTGCAACAACCAAACTTGTTGCTAAACCGGTTTGCAACAACCGAACTTGTTGCTAAACCGGTTTGCAACAACCGAACTTGTTGCTAAACCCGGTTTGCAACAACCCGAACTTGTTGCTAAACCCGGTTTGCAACAACCGAACTTGTTGCTAAACCGGTTTGCAACAACCGAACTTGTTGCTAAACCCGGTTTGCAACAACCGAACTTGTTGCTAAACCGGTTTTGCAACAACCCGAACTTGTTGCTAAACCCGGTTTGCAACAACCGAACTTGTTGCTAAACCGGTTTGCAAACCGAACTTGTTGCTAAACCGGTTTTGCAACAACCGAACTTGTTGCTAAACCCGGTTTGCAACAACCGAACTTGTTGCTAAACCCGGTTTGCAACAACCGAACTTGTTGCTAAACCGGTTTGCAACAACCGAACTTGTTGCTAAACCGGTTTTGCAACAACGAACTTGTTGCTAAACCCGGTTTGCAACAACCGAACTTGTTGCTAAACCCGGTTTGCAACAACCGAACTTGTTGCTAAACCCGGTTTGCAACAACCGAACTTGTTGCTAAACCCGGTTTGCAACAACCGAACTTGTTGCTAAACCGGTTTGCAACAACCGAACTTGTTGCTAAACCGGTTTGCAACAACCGAACTTGTTGCTAAACCGGTTTGCAACAACCGAACTTGTTGCTAAACCCGGTTTGCAACAACCCGAACTTGTTGCTAAACCGGTTTGCAACAACCGAACTTGTTGCTAAACCCGGTTTTGCAACAACCGAACTTGTTGCTAAACCCGGTTTGCAACAACCGAACTTGTTGCTAAACCCGGTTTGCAACAACCGAACTTGTTGCTAAACCGGTTTGCAACAACCGAACTTGTTGCTAAACCCGGTTTGCAACAACCGAACTTGTTGCTAAACCGGTTTGCAACAACCGAACTTGTTGCTAAACCGGTTTGCAACAACCGAACTTGTTGCTAAACCCGGTTTGCAACAACCGAACTTGTTGCTAAACCCGGTTTGCAACAACCGAACTTGTTGCTAAACCCGGTTTGCAACAACCGAACTTGTTGCTAAACCGGTTTGCAACACCCGAACTTGTTGCTAAACCCGGTTTGCAACAACCGAACTTGTTGCTAAACCGGGTTTGCAACAACCGAACTTGTTGCTAAACCCGATTTTGCAACAACCGAACTTGTTGCTAAACCCGGTTTGCAACAACCGAACTTGTTGCTAAACCCGGTTTGCAACAACCGAACTTGTTGCTAAACCGGTTTGCAACAACCGAACTTGTTGCTAAACCGGTTTGCAACAACCGAACTTGTTGCTAAACCCGGTTTGCAACAACCGAACTTGTTGCTAAACCGGTTTGCAACAACCGAACTTGTTGCTAAACCCGGTTTGCAACAACCGAACTTGTTGCTAAACCCGGTTTGCAACAACCGAACTTGTTGCTAAACCCGGTTTGCAACAACGAACTTGTTGCTAAACCCCGGTTTGCAACAACCGAACTTGTTTGCTAAACCGGTTTGCAACAACCGAACTTGTTGCTAAACCCGGTTTGCAACAACCGAACTTGTTGCTAAACCCGGTTTGCAACAACCGAACTTGTTGCTAAACCGGTTTGCAACAACCGAACTTGTTGCTAAACCCGGTTTGCAACAACCCGAACTTGTTGCTAAACCCGGTTTGCAACAACCGAACTTGTTGCTAAACCCGGTTTGCAACAACCGAACTTGTTGCTAAACCGGTTTTGCAACAACCGAACTTGTTGCTAAACCCGGTTTGCAACAACCGAACTTGTTGCTAAACCCGGTTTGCAACAACCCGAACTTGTTGCTAAACCCGGTTTGCAACAACCGAACTTGTTGCTAAACCGGTTTGCAACAACCGAACTTGTTGCTAAACCCGGTTTGCAACAACCGAACTTGTTGCTAAACCCGGTTTGCAACAACCCGAACTTGTTGCTAAACCGGTTTGGAACAACCGAACTTGTTGCTAAACCCGGTTTGCAACAACCGAACTTGTTGCTAAACCGGTTTTGCAACAACCGAACTTGTTGCTAAACCCGGTTTGCAACAACCGAACTTGTTGCTAAACCCGGTTTGCAACAACCGAACTTGTTGCTAAACCCGGTTTGCAACAACCGAACTTGTTGCTAAACCGGTTTGCAACAACCCGAACTTGTTGCTAAACCCATTTTGCAACAACCGAACTTGTTGCTAAACCGGTTTGCAACAACCGAACTTGTTGCTAAACCCGGTTTGCAACAACCGAACTTGTTGCTAAACCGGTTTTGCAACAACCGAACTTGTTGCTAAACTTGGTTTCAACAACCGAACTTGTTGCTAAACCGGTTTGCAACAACCGAACTTGTTGCTAAACCCGGTTTGCAACAACCGAACTTGTTGCTAAACCCGGTTTGCAACAACCGAACTTGTTGCTAAACCCGGTTTGCAACAACCGAACTTGTTGCTAAACCCGGTTTGCAACAACCGAACTTGTTGCTAAACCGGTTTGCAACAACCGAACTTGTTGCTAAAACCGGTTTGCAACAACCGAACTTGTTGCTAAACCCGGTTTGCAACAACCGAACTTGTTGCTAAACCGGTTTGCAACAACCGAACTTGTTGCTAAACCCGGTTTGCAACAACCGAACTTGTTGCTAAACCGGTTTGCAACAACCGAACTTGTTGCTAAACCGGTTTGCAACAACGAACTTGTTGCTAAACCCGGTTTGCAACAACCGAACTTGTTGCTAAACCCGGTTTGCAACAACCGAACTTGTTGCTAAACCCGGTTTGCAACAACCGAACTTGTTGCTAAACCGGTTTTGCAACAACCGAACTTGTTGCTAAACCGGTTTGCAACAACCGAACTTGTTGCTAAACCGGTTTGCAACAACCGAACTTGTTGCTAAACCGGTTTGCAACAACCGAACTTGTTGCTAACCGGTTTGCAACAACCGAACTTGTTGCTAAACCGGTTTGCAACAACCCGAACTTGTTGCTAAACCCGGTTTGCAACAACCGAACTTGTTGCTAAACCCGGTTTGCAACAACCGAACTTGTTGCTAAACCCGGTTTGCAACAACCGAACTTGTTGCTAAACCGGTTTGCAACAACCGAACTTGTTGCTAAACCCGGTTTGCAACAACCGAACTTGTTGCTAAACCCATTTTGCAACAACCGAACTTGTTGCTAAACCGGTTTGCAACAACGAACTTGTTGCTAAACCCGGTTTTTGCAACAACCGAACTTGTTGCTAAACCGGTTTGCAACAACCGAACTTGTTGCTAAACCCGGTTTGCAACAACCGAACTTGTTGCTAAACCCGGTTTGCAACAACCGAACTTGTTGCTAAACCCGGTTTGCAACAACCGAACTTGTTGCTAAACCCGGTTTGCAACAACCGAACTTGTTGCTAAACCCGGTTTGCAACAACCGAACTTGTTGCTAAACCGGTTTGCAACAACCGAACTTGTTGCTAAACCCGGTTTGCAACAACCCGAACTTGTTGCTAAACCGGTTTGCAACAACCGAACTTGTTGCTAAACCCGGTTTGCAACAACCCGAACTTGTTGCTAAACCCGGTTTGCAACAACCGAACTTGTTGCTAAACCGGTTTGCAACAACGAACTTGTTGCTAAACCCGGTTTGCAACAACCGAACTTGTTGCTAAACCGGTTTGCAACAACCGAACTTGTTGCTAAACCGGTTTGCAACAACCCGAACTTGTTGCTAAAACCGGTTTGCAACAACCGAACTTGTTGCTAAACCCGGTTTGCAACAACCGAACTTGTTGCTAAACCCGGTTTGCAACAACCGAACTTGTTGCTAAACCCGGTTTGCAACAACCGAACTTGTTGCTAAACCGGTTTGCAACAACCCGAACTTGTTGCTAAACCCGGTTTGCAACAACCGAACTTGTTGCTAAACCCGGTTTGCAACAACCGAACTTGTTGCTAAACCCGGTTTGCAACAACCGAACTTGTTGCTAAACCCGGTTTGCAACAACCGAACTTGTTGCTAAACCGGTTTGCAACAAACCGAACTTGTTGCTAAACCCGGTTTGCAACAACCGAACTTGTTGCTAAACCCGGTTTGCAACAACCGAACTTGTTGCTAAACCGGTTTGCAACAACCGAACTTGTTGCATTTTAAACCGGTTTGCAACAACCGAACTTGTTGCTAAACCCGTTTTGCAACAGCCGAACTTGTTGCTAAACCCGGTTTGCAACAACAACCGAACTTGTTGCTAAACCGGTTTGCAACAACGAACTTGTTGCTAAACCCGGTTTGCAACAACCGAACTTGTTGCTAAACCCGGTTTGCAACAACCGAACTTGTTGCTAAACCGGTTTGCAACAACCGAACTTGTTGCTAAACCGGTTTGCAACAACCGAACTTGTTGCTAAACCCGGTTTGCAACAACCCGAACTTGTTGCTAAACCCGGTTTGCAACAACCGAACTTGTTGCTAAACCGGTTTTGCAACAACCGAACTTGTTGCTAACCCGGTTTGCAACAACCGAACTTGTTGCTAAACCCGGTTTTGCAACAACCGAACTTGTTGCTAAACCCGTTTTGCAACAACCGAACTTGTTGCTAAACCGGTTTGCAACAACCGAACTTGTTGCTAAACCGGTTTGCAACAACCGAACTTGTTGCTAAACCCGGTTTGCAACAACCGAACTTGTTGCTAACCCGGTTTGCAACAACCGAACTTGTTGCTAAACCCGGTTTGCAACAACCGAACTTGTTGCTAAACCCGGTTTGCAACAACCGAACTTGTTGCTAAACCCGGTTTGCAACAACCCGAACTTGTTGCTAAACCGGTTTGCAACAACAACCGAACTTGTTGCTAAACCCGGTTTGCAACAACCGAACTTGTTGCTAAACCGGTTTGCAACAACCGAACTTGTTGCTAAAACCGGTTTTGCAACAACCCGAACTTGTTGCTAAACCCGGTTTGCAACAACCGAACTTGTTGCTAAACCCGGTTTGCAACAACCGAACTTGTTGCTAAACCGGTTTGCAACAACCGAACTTGTTGCTAAACCGGTTTGCAACAACCGAACTTGTTGCTAAACCGGTTTGCAACAACCGAACTTGTTGCTAAACCCGGTTTGCAACAACCGAACTTGTTGCTAAACCGGTTTGCAACAACCGAACTTGTTGCTAAACCGGTTTGCAACAACCGAACTTGTTGCTAAACCCGTTTTTGCAACAACGAACTTGTTGCTAAACCGGTTTGCAACAACCGAACTTGTTGCTAAACCCGGTTTGCAACAACCGAACTTGTTGCTAAACCGGTTTGCAACAACCGAACTTGTTGCTAAACCCGGTTTGCAACAACCGAACTTGTTGCTAAACCCGGTTTGCAACAACCCGAACTTGTTGCTAAACCCGGTTTGCAACAACCGAACTTGTTGCTAAACCCGGTTTGCAACAACCGAACTTGTTGCTAAACCGGTTTGCAACAACCGAACTTGTTGCTAAACCCGGTTTGCAACAACCGAACTTGTTGCTAAACCGGTTTTGCAACAACCGAACTTGTTGCTAAACCGGTTTGCAACAACCGAACTTGTTGCTAAACCGGTTTGCAACAACCGAACTTGTTGCTAAACCGGTTTGCAACAACCGAACTTGTTGCTAAACCG
Organism: Aristolochia fimbriata; assembly: GCA_019845555.1. Lineage (NCBI taxonomy): Eukaryota > Viridiplantae > Streptophyta > Magnoliopsida > Piperales > Aristolochiaceae > Aristolochia > Aristolochia fimbriata. The sequence goes on from JAINDJ010000035.1 coordinate 48,699, forward strand.
GTTTGCAACAACCCGAACTTGTTGCTAAACCCGGTTTGCAACAACCGAACTTGTTGCTAAACCCGGTTTGCAACAACCGAACTTGTTGCTAAACCCGGTTTGCAACAACCGAACTTGTTGCTAAACCCGGTTTGCAACAACCGAACTTGTTGCTAAACCGGTTTGCAACAACCGAACTTGTTGCTAAACCCGGTTTGCAACAACCGAACTTGTTGCTAAACCCGGTTTGCAACAACGAACTTGTTGCTAAACCGGTTTGCAACAACCGAACTTGTTGCTAAAACCGGTTTGCAACAACCGAACTTGTTGCTAAACCCGGTTTGCAACAACCGAACTTGTTGCTAAACCCGGTTTGCAACAACCGAACTTGTTGCTAAACCGGTTTGCAACAACCCGAACTTTTGCGAACTTGTTAAACCCGGTTTGCAACAACCGAACTTGTTGCTAAACCCGGTTTGCAACAACCAAACTTGTTGCTAAACCCGGTTTGCAACAACCGAACTTGTTGCTAAACCCGGTTTGCAACAACGAACTTGTTGCTAAACCGGTTTGCAACAACCGAACTTGTTGCTAAACCCGGTTTGCAACAACCGAACTTGTTGCTAAACCCGGTTTGCAACAACCGAACTTGTTGCTAAAACCGGTTTGCAACAACAACCGAACTTGTTGCTAAACCGGTTTGCAACAACCGAACTTGTTGCTAAACCCGGTTTGCAACAACCGAACTTGTTGCTAAAACCGGTTTGCAACAACCGAACTTGTTGCTAAACCCGGTTTGCAACAACCCGAACTTGTTGCTAAACCGGTTTTGCAACAACCGAACTTGTTGCTAAACCCGGTTTGCAACAACCGAACTTGTTGCTAAACCCGGTTTGCAACAACCGAACTTGTTGCTAAACCCGGTTTGCAACAACCGAACTTGTTGCTAAACCCGGTTTGCAACAACCGAACTTGTTGCTAAACCCGGTTTGCAACAACCGAACTTGTTGCTAAACCGGTTTGCAACAACCGAACTTGTTGCTAAACCCGGTTTGCAACAACCGAACTTGTTTGCTAAACCCGGTTTTGCAACAACCGAACTTGTTGCTAAACCCGGTTTGCAACAACCGAACTTGTTGCTAAACCCGGTTTTGCAACAACCGAACTTGTTGCTAAACCCGGTTTGCAACAACCGAACTTGTTGCTAAACCCGGTTTGCAACAACCGAACTTGTTGCTAAACCCGGTTTGCAACAACCCGAACTTGTTGCTAAACCCGGTTTGCAACAACCGAACTTGTTGCTAAACCCGGTTTGCAACAACCCGAACTTGTTGCTAAACCCGGTTTGCAACAACCGAACTTGTTGCTAAACCCGGTTTGCAACAACCGAACTTGTTGCTAAACCCGGTTTGCAACAACCGAACTTGTTGCTAAACCGGTTTGCAACAACCGAACTTGTTGCTAAACCCGGTTTGCAACAACCGAACTTGTTGCTAAACCGGTTTTGCAACAACCGAACTTGTTGCTAAACCCGGTTTGCAACAACCGAACTTGTTGCTAAACCCGGTTTGCAACAACCGAACTTGTTGCTAAACCGGTTTGCAACAACCGAACTTGTTGCTAAACCGGTTTGCAACAACCGAACTTGTTGCTAAACCCGGTTTTGCAACAACCGAACTTGTTGCTAAACCCGGTTTGCAACAAACGAACTTGTTGCTAAACCGGTTTTGCAAAACCGGTGTTGTTAAAACCGGTTTGCAACAACCGAACTTGTTGCTAAACCCGGTTTGCAACAACCGAACTTGTTGCTAAACCGGTTTGCAACAACCGAACTTGTTGCTAAACCCGGTTTGCAACAACCGAACTTGTTGCTAAACCGGTTTGCAACAACCGAACTTGTTGCTAAACCGGTTTGCAACAACCGAACTTGTTGCTAAACCGGTTTGCAACAACCGAACTTGTTGCTAAACCCGGTTTGCAACAACCGAACTTGTTGCTAAACCCGGTTTGCAAACAACCGAACTTGTTGCTAAAACCGGTTTGCAACAACCGAACTTGTTGCTAAACCGGTTTGCAACAACCGAACTTGTTGCTAAACCCATTTTGCAACAACCGAACTTGTTGCTAAACCCGGTTTGCAACAACCGAACTTGTTGCTAAACCCGGTTTGCAACAACCCGAACTTGTTGCTAAACCCGGTTTGCAACAACGAACTTGTTGCTAAACCGGTTTGCAACAACCGAACTTGTTGCTAAACCGGTTTGCAACAACCCGAACTTGTTGCTAAACCCGGTTTTGCAACAACCCGAACTTGTTGCTAAACCGGTTTGCAACAACCCGAACTTGTTTGCTAAACCGGTTTGCAACAACCGAACTTGTTGCTAAACCGGTTTGCAACAACCCGAACTTGTTGCTAAACCCGGTTTGCAACAACCCGAACTTGTTGCTAAACCGGTTTGCAACAACCGAACTTGTTGCTAAAACCGGTTTTGCAACAACCGAACTTGTTGCTAAACCCGGTTTGCAACAACCGAACTTGTTGCTAAACCCGGTTTGCAACAACCGAACTTGTTGCTAAACCGGTTTTGCAACAACCGAACTTGTTGCTAAACCCGGTTTGCAACAACCGAACTTGTTGCTAAACCGGTTTGCAACAACCGAACTTGTTGCTAAACCGGTTTGCAACAACCCGAACTTGTTGCTAAACCCGGTTTGCAACAACCGAACTTGTTGCTAAACCCGGTTTGCAACAACCGAACTTGTTGCTAAAACCGGTTTGCAACAACCGAACTTGTTTGTTTGCAACAAAACTTGTTGCTAACCGGTTTGCAACAACCGAACTTGTTGCTAAACCCGGTTTGCAACAACCGAACTTGTTGCTAAACCCGGTTTGCAACAACCGAACTTGTTGCTAAACCCGGTTTGCAACAACCGAACTTGTTGCTAAACCGGTTTGCAACAACCGAACTTGTTGCTAAACCCGGTTTGCAACAACCGAACTTGTTGCTAAACCGGTTTGCAACAACCGAACTTGTTGCTAAACCGGTTTGCAACAACCGAACTTGTTGCTAAACCCGGTTTGCAACAACCGAACTTGTTGCTAAAACCGGTTTGCAACAACCGAACTTGTTGCTAAACCGGTTTTGCAACAACCGAACTTGTTGCTAAACCGGTTTGCAACAACCGAACTTGTTGCTAAACCCGGTTTGCAACAACCGAACTTGTTGCTAAACCCGGTTTGCAACAACCGAACTTGTTGCTAAACCCAGTTTGCAACATACGAACTTGTTGCTAAACCCGGTTTGCAACAACCGAACTTGTTGCTAAACCCGGTTTGCAACAACCGAACTTGTTGCTAAACCGGTTTTGCAACAACCGAACTTGTTGCTAAACCCGGTTTGCAACAACCGAACTTGTTGCTAAACCCGGTTTGCAACAACCGAACTTGTTGCTAAACCCGGTTTGCAACAACCGAACTTGTTGCTAAACCCGGTTTGCAACAACCGAACTTGTTGCTAAACCCGGTTTGCAACAACCGAACTTGTTGCTAAACCCGGTTTGCAACAACCGAACTTGTTGCTAAACTCGGTTTGCAACAACCGAACTTGTTGCTAAACCCGGTTTGCAACAACCGAACTTGTTGCTAAACCGGTTTGCAACAACCGAACTTGTTGCTAAACCCGTTTTTGCAACAACCGTTTGCAACTTGTTGCTAAACCCGGTTTGCAACAACCGAACTTGTTGCTAAACCCGGTTTGCAACAACCGAACTTGTTGCTAAACCGGTTTGCAACAACCCGAACTTGTTGCTAAACCCGGTTTGCAACAACCGAACTTGTTGCTAAACCCGGTTTGCAACAACCGAACTTGTTGCTAAACCCGGTTTGCAACAACCGAACTTGTTGCTAAACCCGGTTTTTGCAACAACCGAACTTGTTGCTAAACCCGTTTTGCAACAACCCGAACTTGTTGCTAAACCCGGTTTGCAACAACAACCGAACTTGTTGCTAAACCCGGTTTGCAACAACCGAACTTGTTGCTAAACCGGTTTGCAACAACCGAACTTGTTGCTAAACCCGGTTTGCAACAACCGAACTTGTTGCTAAACCGGTTTGCAACAACCGAACTTGTTGCTAAACCGGTTTGCAACAACCGAACTTGTTGCTAAACCGGTTTGCAACAACCGAACTTGTTGCTAAACCCGGTTTGCAACAACCGAACTTGTTGCTAAACCGGTTTGCAACAACCGAACTTGTTGCTAAACCCGGTTTGCAACAACCGAACTTGTTGCTAAACCCATTTTGCAACAACCGAACTTGTTGCTAAACCGGTTTGCAACAACAACGAACTTGTTGCTAAACCCGGTTTGCAACAACCGAACTTGTTGCTAAACCCGGTTTGCAACAACCGAACTTGTTGCTAAACCCGGTTTGCAACAACCGAACTTGTTGCTAAACCCGGTTTGCAACAACCGAACTTGTTGCTAAACCCGGTTTGCAACAACCGAACTTGTTGCTAAACCGGTTTGCAACAACCGAACTTGTTGCTAAACCCGGTTTGCAACAACCGAACTTGTTGCTAAACAACAACCAAACTTTTGCAACAACCTGGTTTGCAACAACCGAACTTGTTGCTAAACCGGTTTTGCAACAACCGAACTTGTTGCTAAACCGGTTTGCAACAACCGAACTTGTTGCTAAACCCGGTTTGCAACAACCGAACTTGTTGCTAAACCGGTTTGCAACAACCGAACTTGTTGCTAAACCGGTTTGCAACAACCGAACTTGTTGCTAAACCGGTTTGCAACAACCCGAACTTGTTGCTAAACCCGGTTTGCAACAACCCGAACTTGTTGCTAAACCCGGTTTGCAACAACCGAACTTGTTGCTAAACCCGGTTTGCAACAACCGAACTTGTTGCTAAACCGTTTTTGCAACAACGAACTTGTTGCTAAACCCGGTTTGCAACAACGAACTTGTTGCTAAACCGGTTTGCAACAACCGAACTTGTTGCTAAACCCGGTTTGCAACAACCGAACTTGTTGCTAAACCCGGTTTGCAACAACCGAACTTGTTGCTAAACCCGGTTTTGCAACAACCGAACTTGTTGCTAAACCGGTTTGCAACAACCCGAACTTGTTGCTAAACCCGGTTTGCAACAACCGAACTTGTTGCTAAACCCGGTTTGCAACAACCGAACTTGTTGCTAAACCCGGTTTGCAACAACAACGAACTTGTTGCTAAACCCGGTTTGCAACAACCGAACTTGTTGCTAAACCCGGTTTGCAACAACCGAACTTGTTGCTAAACCCGGTTTGCAACAACCGAACTTGTTGCTAAACCGGTTTGCAACAACCGAACTTGTTGCTAAACCCGGTTTGCAACAACCGAACTTGTTGCTAAACCCGGTTTGCAACAACCGAACTTGTTGCTAAACCCGGTTTGCAACAACCGAACTTGTTGCTAAACCCGGTTTGCAACAAACGAACTTGTTGCTAAACCCGGTTTGCAACAACCGAACTTGTTTGCTAAACCCGAACTTTTGCAACAACCGAACTTGTTGCTAAACCGGTTTTGCAACAACCGAACTTGTTGCTAAACCCGTTTTGCAACAACCGAACTTGTTGCTAAACCCGGTTTGCAACAACCGAACTTGTTGCTAAAACCGGTTTGCAACAACCCGAACTTGTTGCTAAACCCGGTTTGCAACAACCGAACTTGTTGCTAAACCCGGTTTGCAACAACCGAACTTGTTGCTAAACCCGGTTTGCAACAACCGAACTTGTTGCTAAACCGGTTTTGCAACAACGAACTTGTTGCTAAACCGGTTTGCAACAACCGAACTTGTTGCTAAACCCGGTTTGCAACAACGAACTTGTTGCTAAACCCGGTTTGCAACAACCGAACTTGTTGCTAAACCCGGTTTGCAACAACCGAACTTGTTGCTAAACCGGTTTGCAACAACCGAACTTGTTGCTAAACCCGGTTTGCAACAACCCAAACTTGTTGCTAAACCCGGTTTGCAACAACCGAACTTGTTGCTAAACCCGGTTTGCAACAACCGAACTTGTTGCTAAACCCGGTTTGCAACAACCGAACTTGTTGCTAAACCGGTTTGCAACAACCGAACTTGTTGCTAAACCCGGTTTGCAACAACCGAACTTGTTGCTAAACCGGTTTGCAACAACCGAACTTGTTGCTAAACCCGGTTTGCAACAACCGAACTTGTTGCTAAACCCGGTTTGCAACAACCGAACTTGTTGCTAAACCCGGTTTGCAACAACCGAACTTGTTGCTAAACCCGGTTTGCAACAACCGAACTTGTTGCTAAACCCGGTTTGCAACAACGAACTTGTTGCTAACCGGTTTTGCTAAACCGAACTTGTTGCTTTTGCAACAACCGAACTTGTTGCTAAACCGGTTTGCAACAACGAACTTGTTGCTAAACCGGTTTGCAACAACAACCGAACTTGTTGCTAAACCGGTTTGCAACAACCGAACTTGTTGCTAAACCCGGTTTGCAACAACCGAACTTGTTGCTAAACCCGGTTTGCAACAACCCGAACTTGTTGCTAAACCCGGTTTGCAACAACCGAACTTGTTGCTAAACCCGGTTTGCAACAACCGAACTTGTTGCTAAACCCGGTTTGCAACAACCGAACTTGTTGCTAAACCGGTTTGCAACAACCGAACTTGTTGCTAAACCCGGTTTGCAACAACCGAACTTGTTGCTAAACCGGTTTGCAACAACCGAACTTGTTGCTAAACCGGTTTGCAACAACCGAACTTGTTGCTAAACCGGTTTGCAACAACCGAACTTGTTGCTAAACCGGTTTGCAACAAACTTGTTGCTAACTTGTTTGCTAAAACCGAACTTGTTTTAAACCCGGTTTGCAACAACCCGAACTTGTTGCTAAACCGGTTTGCAACAACCGAACTTGTTGCTAAACCGGTTTGCAACAACCGAACTTGTTGCTAAACCCGGTTTGCAACAACCGAACTTGTTGCTAAACCCGGTTTGCAACAACCGAACTTGTTGCTAAACCGGTTTGCAACAACCGAACTTGTTGCTAAAACCGGTTTGCAACAACCGAACTTGTTGCTAAACCCGGTTTGCAACAACCGAACTTGTTGCTAAACCCGGTTTGCAACAACCGAACTTGTTGCTAAACCGGTTTTGGAACAACAACCGAACTTGTTGCTAAACCGGTTTGCAACAAACCGAACTTGTTGCTAAACCGGTTTGCAACAACCGAACTTGTTGCTAAACCGGTTTGCAACAACCGAACTTGTTGCTAAACCGGTTTGCAACAACCGAACTTGTTGCTAAACCCGGTTTGCAACAACCGAACTTGTTGCTAAACCCGGTTTGCAACAACCGAACTTGTTGCTAAACCCGGTTTGCAACAACCGAACTTGTTGCTAAACCCGGTTTGCAACAACCGAACTTGTTGCTAACCCGGTTTGCAACAACCGAACTTGTTGCTAAACCCGCTTTAAAACAACCGAACTTGTCGATAAAAACGATATGCAACAATCGAACTTGTTGCTAAACCCGGTTTGCAATAACCGAGCTTGTTGCTAAACCTAGTTTGCAACAACCGAACTTGTTGCTAAACCGTTTTGCAACAACCCGAACTTGTTGCTAAACCCGGTTTGCAACAACCGAACTTGTTGCTAAACCGGTTTGCAACAACCGAACTTGTTGCTAAACCCGGTTTGCAACAACCGAACTTGTTGCTAAACCCGGTTTTCAACAATCGAACTTGTGGCTATACCCGATTTGCAACAACCAAACTTGTTGCTAAGCCCGATTTCCAACAACCGAAGCTAAACACAGTTTGCAACAACCGAACTTGTTGCTAATCCGGTTTGCAACAACCGAACTTGTTGCTAAACCCGGTTTGCAACAACCGAACTTGTTGCTAAACCCGGTTTGCAACAACCGAACTTGTTGCTAAACCCGGTTTGCAACAACCGAACTTGTTGCTAAACCCGGTTTGCAACAACCGAACTTGTTGCTAAACCCGGTTTGCAACAACCGAACTTGTTGCTAAACCGGTTTGCAACAACCGAACTTGTTGCTAAACCGGTTTGCAACAACCGAACTTGTTGCTAAACCCGGTTTGCAACAACCGAACTTGTTGCTAAAACCGGTTTGCAACAACCGAACTTGTTGCTAAACCGGTTTGCAACAACCGAACTTGTTGCTAAACCCGGTTTTGCAACAACCGAACTTGTTGCTAAACCCGGTTTGCAACAACCCGAACTTGTTGCTAAACCGGTTTGCAACAACCGAACTTGTTGCTAAACCGGTTTGCAACAACCGAACTTGTTGCTAAACCGGTTTGCAACAACCGAACTTGTTGCTAAACCCGTTTTGCAACAACCGAACTTGTTGCTAAACCCGGTTTGCAACAACGAACTTGTTGCTAAACCCGGTTTGCAACAACCGAACTTGTTGCTAAACCCGGTTTGCAACAACCGAACTTGTTGCTAAACCCGGTTTGCAACAACCCGAACTTGTTGCTAAACCGGTTTGCAACAACCGAACTTGTTGCTAAACCCGGTTTGCAACAACCGAACTTGTTGCTAAACCGGTTTGCAACAACCGAACTTGTTGCTAAACCGGTTTGCAACAACCGAACTTGTTGCTAAACCGGTTTGCAACAACCGAACTTGTTGCTAAACCCGGTTTGCAACAACCGAACTTGTTGCTAAAACCGGTTTGCAACAACCGAACTTGTTGCTAAACCGGTTTGCAACAACCGAACTTGTTGCTAAACCGGTTTGCAACAACCCGAACTTGTTGCTAAACCGGTTTGCAACAACCGAACTTGTTGCTAAACCCGGTTTGCAACAACCGAACTTGTTGCTAAACCCGGTTTGCAACAACCGAACTTGTTGCTAAACCCGGTTTGCAACAACCGAACTTGTTGCTAAACCGGTTTGCAACAACCGAACTTGTTGCTAAACCCGGTTTGCAACAACAACCGAACTTGTTGCTAAACCCGGTTTGCAACAACCCGAACTTGTTGCTAAACCCGGTTTGCAACAACCGAACTTGTTGCTAAACCCGGTTTGCAACAACCGAACTTGTTGCTAAACCCGGTTTACAACAACCGAACTTGTTGCTAAACCCGGTTTGCAACAACCGAACTTGTTGCTAAACCCGATTTGCAACAACCGAACTTGTTGCTAAACCCGGTTTGCAACAACCGAACTTGTTGCTAAACCCGGTTTGCAACAACCGAACTTGTTGCTAAACACGGTATGCAACAACAAACTTGTTGCTAAACCAAGTTTGCAACAACCGAACTTGTTGCTAAGCCGGTTTGCAACGACCGAACTTGTTGCTAAACCCGGTTTGCAACAACCCGAACTTGTTGCTAAACCCGGTTTGCAACAACCGAACTTGTTGCTAAACCCGGTTTGCAACAACCGAACTTGTTGCTAAACCCGGTTTGCAACAACCCGAACTTGTTGCTAAACCGGTTTGCAACAACCGAACTTGTTGCTAAACCCGGTTTGCAACAACCGAACTTGTTGCTAAACCCGGTTTGCAACAACCGAACTTGTTGCTAAACCGGTTTTGCAACAACCGAACTTGTTGCTAAACCCGGTTTGCAACAACCGAACTTGTTGCTAAACCGGTTTGCAACAACCCGAACTTGTTGCTAAACCCGGTTTGCAACAACCGAACTTGTTGCTAAACCGGTTTGCAACAACCGAACTTGTTGCTAAACCCGGTTTGCAACAACCAAACTTGTTGCTAAACCCGGTTTGCAACAACGAACTTGTTGCTAAACCCGGTTTGCAACAACCGAACTTGTTGCTAAACCGGTTTGCAACAACCGAACTTGTTGCTAAACCCGGTTTGCAACAACCGAACTTGTTGCTAAAACCGGTTTGCAACAACCGAACTTGTTGCTAAACCGGTTTGCAACAACCGAACTTGTTGCTAAACCCGGTTTGCAACAACCGAACTTTTGCTTGTTTAAACCCTTGTTTTAAACCCGGTTTTGCAACAACCGAACTTGTTGCTAAACCCGGTTTGCAACAACCCGAACTTGTTGCTAAACCCGGTTTGCAACAACCCGAACTTGTTGCTAAACCCGGTTTGCAACAACCGAACTTGTTGCTAAACCGGTTTGCAACAACCGAACTTGTTGCTAAACCCGGTTTGCAACAACCGAACTTGTTGCTAAACCCGGTTTGCAACAACCGAACTTGTTGCTAAACCCGGTTTGCAACAACAACCGAACTTGTTGCTAAACCCGGTTTGCAACAACCCGAACTTGTTGCTAAACCGGTTTGCAACAACCGAACTTGTTGCTAAACCCGGTTTGCAACAACCGAACTTGTTGCTAAACCGGTTTTGCAACAACCGAACTTGTTGCTAAACCCGGTTTGCAACAACCGAACTTGTTGCTAAACCGGTTTGCAACAACCCGAACTTGTTGCTAAACCGGTTTGCAACAACCGAACTTGTTGCTAAACCGGTTTGCAACAACCGAACTTGTTGCTAAACCCGGTTTGCAACAACCGAACTTGTTGCTAAACCCGGTTTGCAACAACCGAACTTGTTGCTAAACCCGGTTTGCAACAACCGAACTTGTTGCTAAACCCGGTTTGCAACAACCGAACTTGTTGCTAAACCGGTTTGCAACAACCGAACTTGTTGCTAAACCCATTTTTTGCTAAACCGGGTTTGCAACAACCGAACTTGTTGCTAAACCGGTTTGCAACAACCGAACTTGTTGCTAAACCGGTTTTGCAACAACCGAACTTGTTGCTAAACCCGTTTTTGCAACAACCGAACTTGTTGCTAAACCGGTTTGCAACAACCGAACTTGTTGCTAAACCGGTTTGCAACAACCGAACTTGTTGCTAAACCGGTTTGCAACAACCGAACTTGTTGCTAAACCCGGTTTGCAACAACCGAACTTGTTGCTAAACCGGTTTTGCAACAACCGAACTTGTTGCTAAACCGGTTTGCAACAACCCGAACTTGTTGCTAAACCCGGTTTGCAACAACCGAACTTGTTGCTAAACCGGTTTGCAAACAACCGAACTTGTTGCTAAACCGGTTTTGCAACAACCGAACTTGTTGCTAAACCCGGTTTGCAACAACCGAACTTGTTGCTGGTTTGCAACAACGAAAACCTAAACCGGTTTGCAACAACCGAACTTGTTGCTAAACCCGGTTTGCAACAACCGAACTTGTTGCTAAACCCGGTTTGCAACAACCGAACTTGTTGCTAAACCCGGTTTGCAACAACCGAACTTGTTGCTAAACCCGGTTTGCAACAACCGAACTTGTTGCTAAACCGGTTTGCAACAACCGAACTTGTTGCTAAACCCGGTTTGCAACAACCGAACTTGTTGCTAAACCCGGTTTGCAACAACCGAACTTGTTGCTAAACCGGTTTGCAACAACCGAACTTGTTGCTAAACCCGGTTTGCAACAACCGAACTTGTTGCTAAACCGGTTTGCAACAACCAAACTTGTTGCTAAACCGGTTTGCAACAACCGAACTTGTTGCTAAACCGGTTTGCAACAACCGAACTTGTTGCTAAACCCGGTTTGCAACAACCGAACTTGTTGCTAAACCGGTTTGCAACAACAACCGAACTTGTTGCTAAACCGGTTTGCAACAACCGAACTTGTTGCTAAACCGGTTTGCAACAACCGAACTTGTTGCTAAACCCGGTTTGCAACAACCGAACTTGTTGCTAAACCCGGTTTGCAACAACCGAACTTGTTGCTAAACCCATTTTGCAACAACCGAACTTGTTGCTAAACCGGGTTTGCAACAAACGAACTTGTTGCTAAACGGTTTGCAACAACCGAACTTGTTGCTAAACCCGGTTTGCAACAACCCGAACTTGTTGCTAAACCCGGTTTGCAACAACCGAACTTGTTGCTAAACCCATTTTGCAACAACGAACGAACTTGTTGCTAAACCCGGTTTGCAACAACCGAACTTGTTGCTAAACCCGGTTTGCAACAACCGAACTTGTTGCTAAACCCGGTTTGCAACAACCGAACTTGTTGCTAAACCCGGTTTGCAACAACCGAACTTGTTGCTAAACCGGTTTGCAACAACCGAACTTGTTGCTAAACCCGGTTGCAACAACCGAAACTAAACCCGGTTTGCAACTTGTTGCTAAACCCGGTTTGCAACAACCGAACTTGTTGCTAAAACCGGTTTGCAACAACCGAACTTGTTGCTAAACCCGGTTTGCAACAACCGAACTTGTTGCTAAACCCGGTTTGCAACAACCGAACTTGTTGCTAAACCGGTTTGCAACAACCGAACTTGTTGCTAAACCGGTTTGCAACAACCGAACTTGTTGCTAAACCCGGTTTGCAACAACCGAACTTGTTGCTAAACCGGTTTTGCAACAACCGAACTTGTTGCTAAACCCGGTTTGCAACAACCGAACTTGTTGCTAAACCGGTTTGCAACAACCGAACTTGTTGCTAAACCCGGTTTGCAACAACCGAACTTGTTGCTAAACCCGGTTTGCAACAACCCGAACTTGTTGCTAAACCCGGTTTGCAACAACCGAACTTGTTGCTAAACCGGTTTGCAACAACCGAACTTGTTGCTAAACCGGTTTTGCAACAACCGAACTTGTTGCTAAACCGGTTTGCAACAACCGAACTTGTTGCTAAACCGGTTTTGCAACAACCGAACTTGTTGCTAAACCCGGTTTGCAACAACCGAACTTGTTGCTAAACCGGTTTGCAACAACCGAACTTGTTGCTAAACCCGGTTTGCAACAACCGAACTTGTTGCTAAACCGGTTTGCAACAACAACCGAACTTGTTGCTAAACCCGGTTTGCAACAACCGAACTTGTTGCTAAACCCGGTTTGCAACAACCGAACTTGTTGCTAAACCGGTTTTGCAACAACCGAACTTGTTTAAACCCAACAACAACCGAACTTGTTGCTAAACCGGTTTGCAACAACCGAACTTGTTGCTAAACCCGGTTTGTTGCTAACTTGTTGCTAAACCGGTTTGCAACAACCGAACTTGTTGCTAAACCCGGTTTGCAACAACCGAACTTGTTGCTAAACCGGTTTGCAACAACCGAACTTGTTGCTAAACCCGGTTTGCAACAACCGAACTTGTTGCTAAACCCGGTTTGCAACAACCGAACTTGTTGCTAAACCCGTTTTGCAACAACCGAACTTGTTGCTAAACCCGGTTTGCAACAACCGAACTTGTTGCTAAACCGGTTTGCAACAACCGAACTTTGTTGCTAAACCGGTTTGCAACAACCCGAACTTGTTGCTAAACCCGGTTTGCAACAACCGAACTTGTTGCTAAACCGGTTTGCAACAACCGAACTTGTTGCTAAACCCGGTTTGCAACAACCGAACTTGTTGCTAAACCCAGTTTGCAACAACCGAACTTGTTGCTAAACCCGGTTTGCAACAACCGAACTTGTTGCTAAACCCATTTTTGGAACAACCCGAACTTGTTGCTAAACCCGGTTTGCAACAACCGAACTTGTTGCTAAACCCGGTTTGCAACAACCGAACTTGTTGCTAAACCCGGTTTGCAACAACCGAACTTGTTGCTAAACCCGGTTTGCAACAACCGAACTTGTTGCTAAACCCGTTTTGCAACAACCGAACTTGTTGCTAAACCCGGTTTGCAACAACCGAACTTGTTGCTAAACCCTTTTTGCAACAACCGAACTTGTTGCTAAACCCGGTTTGCAACAACCGAACTTGTTGCTAAACCCGGTTTGCAACAACCCGAACTTGTTGCTAAACCCGGTTTTTGCAACAACCCGAACTTGTTGCTAAAACCGGTTTGCAACAACCGAACTTGTTGCTAAACCCGGTTTGCAACAACCGAACTTGTTGCTAAACCCCGGTTTGCAACAACCGAACTTGTTGCTAAACCCGGTTTGCAACAACCGAACTTGTTGCTAAACCCGGTTTGCAACAACCGAACTTGTTTGCTAAACCGAACTTTTTGCAACAACCGAACTTGTTGCTAAACCCGGTTTGCAACAACCGAACTTGTTGCTAAACCCGGTTTGCAACAACCGAACTTGTTGCTAAACCGGTTTGCAACAACGAACTTGTTGCTAAACCGGTTTGCAACAACCGAACTTGTTGCTAAACCCGGTTTGCAACAACCGAACTTGTTGCTAAGCCCGATTTGCAACAACCGAAGCTAAACACGGTTTGCAACAACCGAACTTGTTGCTAATCCGGTTTGCAACAACCGAACTTGTTGCTAAACCCGGTTTGCAACAACCGAACTTGTTGCTAAACCCGGTTTGCAACAACCGAACTTGTTGCTAAACCGGTTTGCAACAACCGAACTTGTTGCTAAACCCGGTTTGCAACAACCGAACTTGTTGCTAAACCCGGTTTGCAACAACCGAACTTGTTGCTAAACCCGGTTTGCAACAACCGAACTTGTTGCTAAACCCGGTTTGCAACAACCGAACTTGTTGCTAAACCCGGTTTGCAACAACCGAACTTGTTGCTAAACCGGTTTGCAACAACAACCGAACTTGTTGCTAAACCCGGTTTGCAACAACCCGAACTTGTTGCTAAACCCGGTTTGCAACAACCGAACTTGTTGCTAAACCCGGTTTGCAACAACCGAACTTGTTGCTAAACCCGGTTTGCAACAACCGAACTTGTTGCTAAACGAACTTGTTGTAAACCGGTTTGCAACAACCGAACTTGTTGCTAAACCGGTTTGCAACAACCGAACTTGTTGCTAAACCCGGTTTGCAACAACCGAACTTGTTGCTAAACCCGGTTTGCAACAACCGAACTTGTTGCTAAACCCGGTTTGCAACAACCGAACTTGTTGCTAAAACCGGTTTGCAACAACCGAACTTGTTGCTAAACCCGGTTTGCAACAACCCGAACTTGTTGCTAAACCCGGTTTGCAACAACCGAACTTGTTGCTAAACCCGGTTTTTGCAACAACCGAACTTGTTGCTAAACCCGGTTTGCAACAACCGAACTTGTTTGCTAAACCCGGTTTGCAACAACCGAACTTGTTGCTAAACCGGTTTGCAACAACCGAACTTGTTGCTAAACCCGGTTTGCAACAACCGAACTTGTTGCTAAACCGGTTTTGCAACAACCCGAACTAAACCCGGTTTGCTAAACGAACTTTTGCAACAACCGAACTTGTTGCTAAACCCGGTTTGCAACAACCGAACTTGTTGCTAAACCCGGTTTGCAACAACCGAACTTGTTGCTAAACCCGGTTTGCAACAACCGAACTTGTTGCTAAACCGGTTTGCAACTTGTTGCTAAACCGGTTTGCAACAACGAACTTGTTGCTAAACCCGGTTTGCAACAACCCGAACTTGTTGCTAAACCGGTTTGCAACAACCGAACTTGTTGCTAAACCCGGTTTGCAACAACCGAACTTGTTGCTAAACCCGGTTTGCAACAACCGAACTTGTTGCTAAACCGGTTTGCAACAACCGAACTTGTTGCTAAACCGGTTTTTGCAACAACCGAACTTGTTGCTAAACCCGGTTTGCAACAACCCGAACTTGTTGCTAAACCCGGTTTGCAACAACCGAACTTGTAGCTCAACCCGGTTTTCAACAATCGAACTTGTGGCTATACCCGATTTGCAACAACCAAACTTGTTGCTAAGCCCGATTTCCAACAACCGAAGCTAAACACAGTTTGCAACAACCGAACTTGTTGCTAATCCGGTTTGCAACAACCGAACTTGTTGCTAAACCCGGTTTGCAACAACCGAACTTGTTGCTAAACCCGGTTTGCAACAACCGAACTTGTTGCTAAACCCCCGGTTTGCAACGGTTTGCAACAACTTGTTGCTAAACCCGGTTTCCAACAACCGAACTTGTTGCTAAACCCAGTTTGCAACAACCGAACTTGTTGCTAAACCGGTTTGCAACAACCGAACTTGTTGCTAAACCCGGTTTGCAACAACCGAACTTGTTGCTAAACCCGGTTTGCAACAACCGAACTTGTTGCTAAACCCGGTTTGCAACAACCGAACTTGTTGCTAAACCCGGTTTGCAACAACCGAACTTGTTGCTAAACCCGGTTTGCAACAACCCGAACTTGTTGCTAAACCCGGTGTGCAACAACAGAACTCGTTGCTAACCCGGTTTGCAACAACCGAACTTGTTGCTAAACCCGGTTTGCAACAACCGAACTTGTTGCTAAACCCGGTTTGCAACAACCGAACTTGTTGCTAAACCCGGTTTGCAACAACCGAACTTGTTGCTAAACCCGGTTTGCAACAACCGAACTTGTTGCTAAACCCGGTTTGCAACAACCGAACTTGTTGCTAAACCCGGTTTGCAACAACCGAACTTGTTGCTAAACCCGGTTTGCAACAACCGAACTTGTTGCTAAACCCGGTTTGCAACAACCGAACTTGTTGCTAAACCTGGTTTGCAACAACAACCGAACTTGTTGCAACAAAAAACCGGTTTGCAACAACCGAACTTGTTGCTAAACCCGGTTTGCAACAACCGAACTTGTTGCTAAACCCGGTTTGCAACAACCGAACTTGTTGCTAAACCCGGTTTGCAACAACCGAACTTGTTGCTAAACCGGTTTGCAACAACCGAACTTGTTGCTAAACCGGTTTGCAACAACCGAACTTGTTGCTAAACCCGGTTTGCAACAACCGAACTTGTTGCTAAACCCGGTTTGCAACAACCGAACTTGTTGCTAAACCGGTTTGCAACAACCGAACTTGTTGCTAAACCCGGTTTGCAACAACCGAACTTGTTGCTAAACCGGTTTGCAACAACCCGAACTTGTTGCTAAACCCGGTTTGCAACAACCGAACTTGTTGCTAAACCCGGTTTGCAACAACCGAACTTGTTGCTAAACCGGTTTGCAACAACCGAACTTGTTGCTAAACCCGGTTTGCAACAACCGAACTTGTTGCTAAACCCGGTTTGCAACAACGAACTTGTTGCTAAACCCGGTTTGCAACAACCGAACTTGTTGCTTGTTTAAACCGGTTTTGCAACAACCGAACTTGTTGCTAAACCCGGTTTGCAACAACCCGAACTTGTTGCTAAACCCGGTTTGCAACAACCGAACTTGTTGCTAAACCGGTTTGCAACAACCGAACTTGTTGCTAAACCCGGTTTGCAACAACCGAACTTGTTGCTAAACCCGGTTTGCAACAACCGAACTTGTTGCTAAACCGGTTTGCAACAACCCGAACTTGTTGCTAAACCCGGTTTGCAACAACCGAACTTGTTGCTAAAACCGGTTTGCAACAACCGAACTTGTTGCTAAACCCGGTTTGCAACAACCGAACTTGTTGCTAAACCCGGTTTGCAACAACCCGAACTTGTTGCTAAACCCGGTTTGCAACAACCGAACTTGTTGCTAAACCCGGTTTGCAACAACCGAACTTGTTGCTAAACCCGGTTTGCAACAACCCGAACTTGTTGCTAAACCGGTTTGCAACAACCGAACTTGTTGCTAAACCCGGTTTGCAACAACCGAACTTGTTGCTAAACCCGGTTTGCAACAACCGAACTTGTTGCTAAACCCGGTTTGCAACAACCGAACTTGTTGCTAAACCCGGTTTGCAACAACCGAACTTGTTGCTAAACCCGGTTTTGCAACAAAACCCGAACTTGTTGCTAAACCCGGTTTGCAACAACCGAACTTGTTGCTAAACCCGGTTTGCAACAAACCGAACTTGTTGCTAAACCCGGTTTGCAACAACCGAACTTGTTGCTAAACCCGGTTTGCAACAACCGAACTTGTTGCTAAACCCGTTTTGCAACAACCGAACTTGTTGCTAAACCCGGTTTGCAACAACCGAACTTGTTGCTAAACCGGTTTGCAAACCGAACTTGTTGCTAAACCGGTTTGCAACAACCGAACTTGTTGCTAAACCCGGTTTGCAACAAACCGAACTTGTTGCTAAACCGGTTTGCAACAACAACCGAACTTGTTGCTAAACCCGGTTTGCAACAACCGAACTTGTTGCTAAACCGGTTTGCAACAACCGAACTTGTTGCTAAACCGGTTTGCAACAACCGAACTTGTTGCTAAACCCGCAACAACAACAAACTTGTTGCTAAAACCGGTTTGCAACAACGAACTTGTTGCTAAACCCGGTTTGCAACAACCGAACTTGTTGCTAAACCGGTTTGCAACAACCGAACTTGTTGCTAAACCGGTTTGCAACAACCGAACTTGTTGCTAAACCGGTTTGCAACAACCGAACTTGTTGCTAAACCGGTTTGCAACAACCGAACTTGTTGCTAAACCCGGTTTGCAACAACCGAACTTGTTGCTAAACCCGGTTTGCAACAACAACCGAACTTGTTGCTAAACCCGGTTTGCAACAACCGAACTTGTTGCTAAACCCGGTTTGCAACAACCGAACTTGTTGCTAAACCCGGTTTGCAACAACCGAACTTGTTGCTCTAAACCGGTTTGCAACAACCGAACTTGTTGCTAAACCCGGTTTGCAACAACCGAACTTGTTGCTAAACCCGGTTTGCAACAACCGAACTTGTTGCTAAACCCGGTTTGCAACAACAAACCGGTTTGCAACAAACTTGTTGCTAAACCCGGTTTGCAACAACCGAACTTGTTGCTAAACCCGGTTTGCAACAACCGAACTTGTTGCTAAACCGGTTTGCAACAACGAACTTGTTGCTAAACCCGGTTTTGCAACAACCGAACTTGTTGCTAAACCCGGTTTGCAACAACCGAACTTGTTGCTAAACCGGTTTGCAACAACCCGAACTTGTTGCTAAACCGGTTTGCAACAACCGAACTTGTTGCTAAACCCGGTTTGCAACAACCGAACTTGTTGCTAAACCGGTTTGCAACAACCGAACTTGTTGCTAAACCCGGTTTGCAACAACCGAACTTGTTGCTAAACCCGGTTTGCAACAACCGAACTTGTTGCTAAACCCGGTTTGCAACAACCGAACTTGTTGCTAAACCGGTTTGCAACAACCGAACTTGTTGCTAAACCGGTTTGCAACAACCGAACTTGTTGCTAAACCCGGTTTGCAACAACCGAACTTGTTGCTAAACCGGTTTGCAACAACCGAACTTGTTGCTAAACCCGGTTTGCAACAACCGAACTTTGTTGCTAAACCGGTTTTGCAACAACCGAACTTGTTGCTAAACCCGGTTTGCAACAACCGAACTTGTTGCTAAACCCGGTTTGCAACAACCGAACTTGTTGCTAAACCGGTTTGCAACAACCGAACTTGTTGCTAAACCCGGTTTGCAACAACCGAACTTGTTGCTAAACCGGTTTGCAACAACCGAACTTGTTGCCGGTTTAAACCCGGTTTGCAACAACCGAACTTGTTGCTAAACCGGTTTGCAACAACCGAACTTGTTGCTAAACCGGTTTGCAACAACCGAACTTGTTGCTAAACCGGTTTTGCAACAACCGAACTTGTTGTTGCTAAACCGGTTTGCAACAACCGAACTTGTTGCTAAACCCGGTTTGCAACAACCGAACTTGTTGCTAAACCGGTTTGCAACAACCGAACTTGTTGCTAAACCCGGTTTGCAACAACCGAACTTGTTGCTAAACCCGGTTTGCAACAACCGAACTTGTTGCTAAACCGGTTTTGCAACAACCGAACTTGTTGCTAAACCGGTTTGCAACAACCCGAACTTGTTGCTAAACCGGTTTGCAACAACCGAACTTGTTGCTAAACCCGGTTTGCAACAACCGAACTTGTTGCTAACCCGGTTTGCAACAACCCGAACTTGTTGCTAAACCCGGTTTTGCAACAACCGAACTTGTTGCTAAACCCGGTTTGCAACAACCGAACTTGTTGCTAAACCGTTTTGCAACAACCGAACTTGTTGCTAAACCCGGTTTGCAACAACCCGAACTTGTTGCTAAACCCGGTTTGCAACAACCGAACTTGTTGCTAAACCCGGTTTGCAACAACCGAACTGTTGTTGCTAAACCCGAACTTGTTTTGCAACAACAACCGAACTTGTTGCTAAACCCGGTTTGCAACAACCGAACTTGTTGCTAAACCCGGTTTGCAACAACCGAACTTGTTGCTAAACCCGGTTTGCAACAACCGAACTTGTTGCTAAACCCGGTTTGCAACAACCGAACTTGTTGCTAAACCCGGTTTGCAACAACCGAACTTGTTGCTAAACCCGGTTTGCAACAACCGAACTTGTTGCTAAACCCGGTTTGCAACAACCGAACTTGTTGCTAAACCCGGTTTGCAACAACCGAACTTGTTGCTAAACCCCGTTTTGCAACAACGAACTTGTTGCTAAACCGGTTTTGCAACAACCGAACTTGTTGCTAAACCCGGTTTGCAACAACCGAACTTGTTGCTAAACCGGTTTGCAACAACCGAACTTGTTGCTAAACCCGGTTTTGCAACAACCGAACTTGTTGCTAAACCCGGTTTGCAACAACCGAACTTGTTGCTAAACCGGTTTGCAACTAAAACTTGTTGCTAAACCGGTTTGCAACAACCCGAACTTGTTGCTAAACCGGTTTGCAACAACCGAACTTGTTGCTAAACCCGGTTTGCAACAACCCGAACTTGTTGCTAAACCCGGTTTGCAACAACCGAACTTGTTGCTAAACCCGGTTTGCAACAACCGAACTTGTTGCTAAACCGGTTTGCAACAACCGAACTTGTTGCTAAACCGGTTTGCAACAACCGAACTTGTTGCTAAACCGGTTTGCAACAACCGAACTTGTTGCTAAACCGGTTTGCAACAACCGAACTTGTTGCTAAACCGGTTTGCAACAACCCGAACTTGTTGCTAAACCCGGTTTGCAACAACCGAACTTGTTGCTAAACCCGGTTTGCAACAACCGAACTTGTTGCTAAACCCGGTTTGCAACAACCGAACTTGTTGCTAAACCGGTTTGCAACAACCGAACTTGTTAAAAACCGGTTTTGCAACAACCGAACTTGTTGCTAAACCCGGTTTTGCAACAACCCGAACTTGTTGCTAAACCCGGTTTGCAACAACCGAACTTGTTGCTAAAACCGGTTTGCAACAACCGAACTTGTTGCTAAACCGGTTTGCAACAACCGAACTTGTTTGTTGCTAAACCCGGTTTGCAACAACCGAACTTGTTGCTAAACCCGGTTTGCAACAACCGAACTTGTTGCTAAACCCGGTTTGCAACAACCGAACTTGTTGCTAAACCCGGTTTGCAACAACCGAACTTGTTGCTAAACCCGGTTTGCAACAACCGAACTTGTTGCTAAACCCGGTTTTGCAACAACCGAACTTGTTGCTAAACCCGGTTTGCAACAACCGAACTTGTTGCTAAACCCGGTTTGCAACAACCGAACTTGTTGCTAAACCGGTTTGCAACAACCGAACTTGTTGCTAAACCGGTTTGCAACAACCGAACTTGTTGCTAAACCCGGTTTGCAACAACCGAACTTGTTGCTAAACCCGGTTTGCAACAACCGAACTTGTTGCTAAACCCGGTTTGCAACAACCGAACTTGTTGCTAAACCGGTTTTGCAACAACCGAACTTGTTGCTAAACCCGGTTTGCAACAACCGAACTTGTTGCTAAACCCGGTTTTGCAACACCGAACTTGTTGCTAAACCGGTTTGCAACAACCGAACTTGTTGCTAAACCCGGTTTGCAACAACCGAACTTGTTGCTAAACCCGGTTTGCAACAACCGAACTTGTTGCTAAACCCGTTTTTGCAACAACCGAACTTGTTGCTAAACCGGTTTGCAACAACCGAACTTGTTGCTAAACCCGGTTTGCAACAACCGAACTTGTTGCTAAACCGGTTTGCAACAACTTGTTGCTAAACCCGTTTTGCAACAACTTGTTGCTAAACCGGTTTGCAACAACCGAACTTGTTGCTAAACCCGGTTTGCAACAACCGAACTTGTTGCTAAACCCGGTTTGCAACAACCGAACTTGTTGCTAAACCCGGTTTGCAACAAACCGAACTTGTTGCTAAACCCGGTTTGCAACAACCGAACTTGTTGCTAAACCCGGTTTGCAACAACCGAACATGTTGCTAAACCAGATTTGCAACAACCGAACTTGTTGCTAAACCCGGTTTGCAACAACCGAACTTGTTGCTAAACCCTTTTTGGAACAACCGAACTTGTTGCTAAACCCGGTTTGCAACAACCGAACTTGTTGCTAAACCCGGTTTGCAACAACCGAACTTGTTGCTAAACCCGGTTTGCAACAACGAACTTGTTGCTAAACCCGGTTTGCAACAACCGAACTTGTTGCTAAACCCGGTTTGCAACAACCGAACTTGTTGCTAAACCCGGTTTGCAACAACCGAACTTGTTGCTAAACCGGTTTGCAACAACCGAACTTGTTGCTAAACCCGGTTTGCAACAACCGAACTTGTTGCTAAACCCGGTTTGCAACAACCGAACTTGTTGCTAAACCCGGTTTGCAACAACCGAACTTGTTGCTAAACCCGGTTTGCAACAACAAAACTTGTTGGTAAACCGGTTTGCAACAACGAACTTGTTGCTAAACCCGGTTTGCAACAACCGAACTTGTTGCTAAACCCGGTTTGCAACAACCGAACTTGTTGCTAAACCCGGTTTGCAACAACCGAACTTGTTGCTAAACCGGTTTGCAACAACCGAACTTGTTGCTAAACCCGGTTTGCAACAACCGAACTTGTTGCTAAACCGGTTTGCAACAACCGAACTTGTTGCTAAACCCGGTTTGCAACAACCGAACTTGTTGCTAAACCGGTTTGCAACAACCGAACTTGTTGCTAAACCCGGTTTGCAACAACCGGTTTGCAACTAAACCGGTTTGCAACAACCGAACTTGTTGCTAAACCGGTTTGCAACAACCGAACTTGTTGCTAAACCGTTTGCAACAACAACCGAACTTGTTGCTAAACCGGTTTGCAACAACCGAACTTGTTGCTAAACCCCGGTTTGCAACAACCGAACTTGTTGCTAAACCCGGTTTGCAACAACCGAACTTGTTGCTAAACCCGGTTTGCAACAACCGAACTTGTTGCTAAACCCGGTTTTTGCAACAACCGAACTTGTTGCTAAACCGGTTTGCAACAACCGAACTTGTTGCTAAACCCGGTTTGCAACAACGAACTTGTTGCTAAACCCGGTTTGCAACAACCGAACTTGTTGCTAAACCCGGTTTGCAACAACCGAACTTGTTGCTAAACCCGGTTTGCAACAACCGAACTTGTTGCTAAACCGGTTTGCAACAACCCGAACTTGTTGCTAAACCGGTTTGCAACAACAACAACTTGTTGCTAAACTTGGTTTGCAACAACGAACTTTTGCTAAACCCGGTTTGCAACAACGAACTTGTTGCTAAACCCGGTTTGCAACAACCGAACTTGTTGCTAAACCGGTTTGCAACAACCGAACTTGTTGCTAAACCCGGTTTTGCAACAACCGAACTTGTTGCTAAACCCGGTTTGCAACAACCGAACTTGTTGCTAAACCCGGTTTGCAACAACCGAACTTGTTGCTAAACCGGTTTGCAACAACCCGAACTTGTTGCTAAACCCGGTTTGCAACAACCGAACTTGTTGCTAAACCCGGTTTGCAACAACCGAACTTGTTGCTAAACCGGTTTGCAACAACCGAACTTGTTGCTAAAACCGGTTTGCAACAACCGAACTTGTTGCTAAACCGGTTTGCAACAACCGAACTTGTTGCTAAACCCGGTTTGCAACAACCGAACTTGTTGCTAAACCCGGTTTGCAACAACGAACTTGTTGCTAAACCGGTTTGCAACAACCGAACTTGTTGCTAAACCCGGTTTGCAACAACCGAACTTGTTGCTAAACCGGTTTTTGCAACAACCGAACTTGTTGCTAAACCCGGTTTGCAACAACCGAACTTGTTGCTAAACCCGGTTTGCAACAACCGAACTTGTTGCTAAAACCGGTTTGCAACAACCGAACTTGTTGCTAAACCCGGTTTGCAACAACTTGTTGCGAACTTGTTTTGCTAAACCCGTTTTGCAACAACAACGAACTTGTTGCTAAACCCGGTTTGCAACATACGAACTTGTTGCTAAACCCGGTTTGCAACAACCGAACTTGTTGCTAAACCCGGATTGCAACAACCGAACTTGTTGCTAAACCCGGTTTGCAACAACCGAACTTGTTGCTAAACCCGGTTTGCAACAACCGAACTTGTTGCTAAACCTGGTTTGCAACAACCGAACCTGTTGCTAAACCCCGTTTTGCAACAACCGAACTTGTTGCTAAACCCGGTTTGCAACAACCGAACTTGTTGCTAAAACCGGTTTGCAACAACCGAACTTGTTGCTAAACCGGTTTGCAACAACCGAACTTGTTGCTAAACCCGGTTTGCAACAACCGAACTTGTTGCTAAACCGGTTTGCAACAACCCGAACTTTTGCTAAACCCGGTTTGCAACAACCGAACTTGTTGCTAAACCCGGTTTGCAACAACCGAACTTGTTGCTAAACCCGGTTTGCAACAACCGAACTTGTTGCTAAACCGGTTTGCAACAACCGAACTTGTTGCTAAACCCGTTTTTTGCAACAACCGAACTTGTTGCTAAACCGGTTTTTGCAACAATCGAACTTGTTGCTAAACCCGGTTTGCAATAACCGAAATTGTTGCTAAACCCAGTTTGCAACAACCGAATTTGTTGCTAAACCCCGTTCACAACAACGGAACTTGTTCCTAAACCCGGTTAGCAACAACCGAACTTGTTGATAAGCCCGGTTTGCAACAACCGAACTTCTTGCTAAACCCGGTTTGCAACAACCGAACTTGTTGCTAAACCCGGTTTGCAACAACCCGAACTTGTTGCTAAACCGGTTTGCAACAACCGAACTTGTTGCTAAACCCATTTTTGCAACAACCGAACTTGTTGCTAAACCCGGTTTGCAACAACCGAACCGAACTTGTTGCTAAACCGGTTTGCAACAACCGAACCGAACTTGTTGCTAAACCGGTTTGCAACAACCGAACTTGTTGCTAAACCCGGTTTGCAACAACCGAACTTGTTGCTAAACCCGGTTTGCAACAACCGAACTTGTTGCTAAACCCGGTTTGCAACAACCGAACTTGTTGCTAAACCCGGTTTGCAACAACCGAACTTGTTGCTAAACCCGGTTTGCAACAACCGAACTTGTTGCTAAACCCGGTTTGCAACAACCGAACTTGTGGCTAAACCCGGTTTCCAACAACCGAACTTGTTGCTAAACCCGGTTTGCAACAACCGAACTTGTTGCTAAACCGGTTTGCAACAACCGAACTTGTTGCTAAACCCGGTTTGCAACAACCGAACTTGTTGCTAAAACCGGTTTGCAACAACAACGAACTTGTTGCTAAACCGGTTTGCAACAACCGAACTTGTTGCTAAACCCGGTTTGCAACAACCGAACTTGTTGCTAAACCGGTTTGCAACAACCGAACTTGTTGCTAAACCCGGTTTGCAACAACCGAACTTGTTGCTAAAACCGGTTTGCAACAACCGAACTTGTTGCTAAACCCGGTTTGCAACAACCGAACTTGTTGCTAAACCCGGTTTGCAACAACCGAACTTGTTGCTAAACCGGTTTGCAACAACCGAACTTGTTGCTAAACCCGGTTTGCAACAACCGAACTTTGTTGCTAAACCGGTTTGCAACAAACCTTGTTTTTGCAACAACAAACTTGTTGCTAAACCCGGTTTGCAACAACCGAACTTGTTGCTAAACCCGGTTTGCAACAACCGAACTTGTTGCTAAACCCGGTTTGCAACAACCGAACTTGTTGCTAAACCCGGTTTGCAACAACCGAACTTGTTGCTAAACCCGGTTGCAACAACCCGAACTTGTTGCTAAACCCGTTTTTGCAACAACCGAACTTGTTGCTAAACCCGGTTTGCAACAACCGAACTTGTTGCTAAACCCGGTTTGCAACAACCGAACTTGTTGCTAAACCGGTTTGCAACAACCGAACTTGTTGCTAAACCCGTTTTGCAACAACCGAACTTGTTGCTAAACCCGGTTTGCAACAACCGAACTTGTTGCTAAAACCGGTTTGCAACAACCGAACTTGTTGCTAAACCCGTTTTTGCAACACCGAACTTGTTGCTAAACCGGTTTGCAACAACAACGAACTTGTTGCTAAACCGGTTTGCAACAACCGAACTTGTTGCTAAACCGGTTTGCAACAACCGAACTTGTTGCTAAACCCGGTTTGCAACAACCGAACTTGTTGCTAAACCCATTTTGCAACAACCGAACTTGTTGCTAAACCGGTTTGCAACAACCGAACTTGTTGCTAAACCCTTGAACTTGTTGCTAAACCCGGTTTGCAACAACCGAACTTGTTGCTGCTAAACCCGGTTTGCAACAACCGAACTTGTTGCTAAACCGGTTTTTGCAACAACCGAACTTGTTGCTAAACCCGGTTTGCAACAACCAAACTTGTTGCTAAACCGGTTTGCAACAACCGAACTTGTTGCTAAACCTTTTTGCAACAACCGAACTTGTTGCTAAACCGGTTTGCAACAACCGAACTTGTTGCTAAACCCGGTTTGCAACAACCGAACTTGTTGCTAAACCGGTTTGCAACAACCATTTTGTTGCTAAACCGGTTTGCAACCCGAACTTGTTGCTAAACCCGGTTTGCAACAACCGAACTTGTTGCTAAACCCGGTTTGCAACAACCGAACTTGTTGCTAAACCCGGTTTGCAACAACCGAACTTGTTGCTAAACCCGGTTTGCAACAACCGAACTTGTTGCTAAACCGGTTTGCAACAACCGAAACTTGTTGCTAAACCCGGTTTGCAACAACCGAACTTGTTGCTAAACCCGGTTTGCAACAACCGAACTTGTTGCTAAACCGGTTTGCAACAACCGAACTTGTTGCTAAACCCGGTTTGCAACAACCGAACTTGTTGCTAAACCCGGTTTGCAACAACCGAACTTGTTGCTAAACCGGTTTGCAACAACCAAACTTGTTGCTAAACCGGTTTGCAACAACCGAACTTGTTGCTAAACCCGGTTTGCAACAAACCGAACTTGTTGCTAAACCGGTTTTTGCAACAACCGAACTTGTTGCTAAACCCGGTTTGCAACAACCGAACTTGTTGCTAAACCCGGTTTGCAACAACCGAACTTGTTGCTAAACCCGGTTTGCAACAACCGAACTTGTTGCTAAACCCGGTTTGCAACAACCGAACTTGTTGCTAAAACCGGTTTGCAACAACCGAACTTGTTGCTAAACCGGTTTGCAACAACCGAACTTGTTGCTAAACCCGGTTTGCAACAACCGAACTTGTTGCTAAACCCGGTTTGCAACCCGAACTTGTTGCTAAACCCGGTTTGCAACAACCGAACTTGTTGCTAAACCCGGTTTGCAACAACGAACTTGTTGCTAAACCCGGTTTGCAACAACCGAACTTGTTGCTAAACCCATTTTGCAACAACCGAACTTGTTGCTAAACTAAACAACCCGAACTTTTAAACCCAACAAACCGAACTTGTTGCTAAACCGGTTTGCAACAACCGAACTTGTTGCTAAACCCGGTTTGCAACAACCGAACTTGTTGCTAAAACCGGTTTGCAACAACCGAACTTGTTGCTAAAACCGGTTTGCAACAACCGAACTTGTTGCTAAACCGGTTTGCAACAACCCGAACTTGTTGCTAAACCCGGTTTGCAACAACAAACTTGTTGCTAAACCCGGTTTGCAACAACCGAACTTGTTGCTAAACCGGTTTTGCAACAACCGAACTTGTTGCTAAACCTTTTTTGCAACAACCGAACTTGTTGCTAAACCCGGTTTGCAACAACCGAACTTGTTGCTAAACCCGGTTTGCAACAACCGAACTTGTTGCTAAACCCGGTTTGCAACAACCGAACTTGTTGTTGCTAAACCCGGTTTGCAACAACCCGAACTTGTTGCTAAACCCGGTTTGCAACAACAACTTGTTGCTAAACCCGTTTGCAACTTGTTGCTAAACCCGGTTTGCAACAACCGAACTTGTTGCTAAACCCGGTTTGCAACAACCGAACTTGTTGCTAAACCCGGTTTGCAACAACCGAACTTGTTGCTAAACCGGTTTGCAACAACCGAACTTGTTGCTAAACCCGTTTGCAACAACGAACTTGTTGCTAACCGGTTTGCAACAACCGAACTTGTTGCTAAACCCATTTTGCAACAACCGAACTTGTTGCTAACCCGGTTTGCAACAAACGAACTTGTTGCTAAACCCGGTTTGCAACAACCGAACTTGTTGCTAAACCGGTTTGCAACAACAACCCGAACTTGTTGCTAAACCCGTTTTGCAACAACCCGAACTTGTTGCTAAACCGGTTTGCAACAACCGGTTTAAAACGGTTTGCAACAACCGAACTTGTTGCTAAACCCGGTTTGCAACAACCGAACTTGTTGCTAAACCCCGGTTTGCAACAACCGAACTTGTTGCTAAACCCGGTTTGCAACAACCAAACTTGTTGCTAAACCGGTTTGCAACAACCGAACTTGTTGCTAAACCCCGGTTTGCAACAACCGAACTTGTTGCTAAACCGGTTTGCAACAACCGAACTTGTTGCTAAACCCGGTTTGCAACAACAACCGAACTTGTTGCTAAACCCGGTTTGCAACAACCGAACTTGTTGCTAAACCGGTTTGCAACAACCGAACTTGTTGCTAAACCGGTTTGCAACAACCGAACTTGTTGCTAAACCCGGTTTGCAACAACCGAACTTGTTGCTAAACCGGTTTGCAACAACCGAACTTGTTGCTAAACCCGGTTTGCAACAACCAAACTTGTTGCTAAACCCGGTTTGCAACAACCCGTTTTTTGTTGTTGCTAAACCCGGTTTGCAACAACCGAACTTGTTGCTAAACCCGGTTTGCAACAACGAACTTGTTGCTAAACCCGGTTTGCAACAACCGAACTTGTTGCTAAACCCGGTTTGCAACAACCGAACTTGTTGCTAAACCCGGTTTGCAACAACCGAACTTGTTGCTAAACCATTTTGCAACAACCGAACTTGTTTAAAACCGGTTTGCAACAACCGAACTTGTTGCTAAACCGGTTTGCAACAACCGAACTTGTTGCTAAACCGGTTTTTGCAACAACCGAACTTGTTGCTAAACCCGGTTTGCAACAACGAACTTGTTGCTAAACCCGTTTGCAACAACTTGAACTTGTTGCTAAACCCGGTTTGCAACAACCGAACTTGTTGCTAAACCGGTTTGCAACAACCGAACTTGTTGCTAAACCGGTTTGCAACAACCGAACTTGTTGCTAAACCCGGTTTGCAACAACCGAACTTGTTGCTAAACCCGGTTTGCAACAACCGAACTTGTTGCTAAACCCGGTTTGCAACAACCGAACTTGTTGCTAAACCCGGTTTGCAACAACCGAACTTGTTGCTAAACCGGTTTGCAACAACCGAACTTGTTGCTAAACCGTTAAACCGGTTTGCAACAACAGAACTTGTTGCTAAACCCGGTTTGCAACAACCGAACTTGTTGCTAAACCCATTTTGCAACAACCGAACTTGTTGCTAAACCGGTTTGCAACAACCGAACTTGTTGCTAAACCCATTTTGCAACAACCGAACTTGTTGCTAAACCCGGTTTGCAACAACCGAACTTGTTGCTAAACCCGGTTTTTGCAACACCGAACTTGTTGCTAAACCCGGTTTGCAACAACCGAACTTGTTGCTAAACCCGGTTTGCAACAACCGAACTTGTTGCTAAACCGGTTTGCAACAACCGGTTTGTTGCTAAACCCGGTTTGCAACAACCGAACTTGTTGCTAAACCCGGTTTGCAACAACCGAACTTGTTGCTAAAACCGTTTTGCAACAACCGAACTTGTTGCTAAACCGGTTTGCAACAACCGAACTTGTTGCTAAACCGTTTTTGCAACAACCGAACTTGTTGCTAAACCCGGTTTGCAACAACCGAACTTGTTGCTAAACCGGTTTGCAACAACCGAACTTGTTGCTAAACCCGGTTTTGCAACAACCGAACTTGTTGCTAAACCCGGTTTGCAACAACCGAACTTGTTGCTAAACCCGGTTTGCAACAACCGAACTTGTTGCTAAAACCGGTTTTGCAACAACCGAACTTGTTGCTAAACCGGTTTGCAACAACCGAACTTTTGCTAAACCCGGTTTGCAACAACCGAACTTGTTGCTAAACCGGTTTGCAACAACAGAACTTGTTGCTAAACCGGTTTGCAACAACGAACTTGTTGCTAAACTTGTTGCTAAACCCACTTTTGCAACAACCGGTTTGCAACAACTTGAACTTGTTGCTAAACCGGTTTGCAACAACCGAACTTGTTGCTAAACCCATTTTTGCAACAACCGAACTTGTTGCTAAACCGGTTTTGCAACAACCGAACTTGTTGCTAAACCCGGTTTGCAACAACCGAACTTGTTGCTAAAACCGGTTTGCAACAACCGAACTTGTTGCTAAACCGGTTTGCAACAACCGAACTTGTTGCTAAACCCGGTTTTTGCAACAACCGAACTTGTTGCTAAACCCGTTTTTGCAACAACCGAACTTGTTGCTAAACCGGTTTGCAACAACCGAACTTGTTGCTAAACCCGGTTTGCAACAACCGAACTTGTTGCTAAACCCGGTTTGCAACAACCGAACTTGTTGCTAAACCCGGTTTGCAACAACCGAACTTGTTGCTAAACCGGTTTGCAACAACCGAACTTGTTGCTAAACCCGGTTTGCAACAACCGAACTTGTTGCTAAACCGGCAACAACCGAACTTGTTGCTAAACCGGTTTGCAACAACCGAACTTGTTGCTAAACCCGGTTTGCAACAACCGAACTTTTTGTTGCTAAACCCGGTTTGCAACAACCGAACTTGTTGCTAAACCCGGTTTGCAACAACCGAACTTGTTGCTAAACCGGTTTGCAACAACCGAACTTGTTGCTAAACCGTTTTTGCAACAACCGAAGCTAAACACAGTTTGCAACAACCGAACTTTTGCTAAACCCGGTTCGCAACAACCGAACTTGTTGCTAAACCCCGGTTTACAACATATGAACTTGTTGCTATACCCGGTTTGCAACAACCGAACTAGTTGTTCAACCCGGTTTGCAACAACCGAACTTGTTGCTAAACCGGGTTTGCAACAACCGAACTTGTTGCTAAACCCGGTTTGCAACAACCGAACTTGTTGCTAAACCCGGTTTTGCAACAACCGAACTTGTTGCTAACCCGGTTTGCAACAACCGAACTTGTTGCTAAACCCGGTTTGCAACAACCGAACTTGTTGCTAAACCCGGTTTGCAACAACCGAACTTGTTGCTAAACCCGGTTTGCAACAACCGAACTTGTTGCTAAACCCGGTTTGCAACAACCGAACTTGTTGCTAAACCCGTTTTGCAACAACCGAACTTGTTGCTAAACCCGTTTGCAACAACCGCAACTTGTTGCTAAACTTGTTTTGCAAAACCGAACTTTTGCTAAACCGGCAACAAACCGAACTTGTTGCTAAACCCGGTTTGCAACAACCGAACTTGTTGCTAAACCCGGTTTGCAACAACCGAACTTGTTGCTAAACCCGGTTTGCAACAACGAACTTGTTGCTAAACCCGGTTTGCAACAACCGAACTTGTTGCTAAACCCCATTTTGCAACAACCGAACTTGTTGCTAAACCCGGTTTGCAACAACCGAACTTGTTGCTAAACCGGTTTGCAACAACCGAACTTGTTGCTAAACCCGGTTTGCAACAACCGAACTTGTGTTGCTAAACCCGGTTTGCAACAACCGAACTTGTTGCTAAACCCGGTTTGCAACAACAACCAAACTTGTCGCTAAACCCGGTTTGCAACAACCGAACTTGTTGCTAAACCCGGTTTGCAACAACCGAACTTGTTGCTAAACCCGGTTTGCAACAACCGAACTTGTTGCTAAACCCGGTTTGCAACAACCGAACTTGTTGCTAAACCCGGTTTGCAACAACCGAACTTGTTGCTAAACCCGGTTTGCAACAACCGAACTTGTTGCTAAAACCGGTTTGCAACAACCGAACTTGTTGCTAAACCCGGTTTGCAACAACCGAACTTGTTGCTAAACCCGGTTTGCAACAACCGAACTTGTTGCTAAACCCGGTTTGCAACAACCGAACTTGTTGCTAAACCCGGTTTGCAACAACCGAACTTGTTGCTAAACCCGGTTTGCAACAACCGAACTTGTTGCTAAACCCGGTTTGCAACAACCGAACTTGTTGCTAAACCCGGTTTGCAACAACAGAACTTGTTGGTAAACTTCGATTTTGCAACACGAACTTGTTGCTAAACCTTGTTTGCAACACGAACTTTTGCTAAACCCGGTTTGCAACAACAACGAACTTGTTGCTAAACCGGTTTGCAACAACCGAACTTGTTGCTAAACCTTTTTTGCAACAACCGAACTTGTTGCTAAACCCGGTTTGCAACAACCGAACTTGTTGCTAAACCCGGTTTGCAACAACTTGTTGCTAAACCCGGTTTGCAACAACCGAACTTGTTGCTAAACCGGTTTGCAACAACCGAACTTGTTGCTAAACCGGTTTGCAACAACCGAACTTGTTGCTAAACCCGGTTTGCAACAAACCAAACTTGTTGCTAAACCCCGGTTTGCAACAACCGAACTTGTTGCTAAACCCGGTTTTGCAACAACCCGAACTTGTTGCTAAACCGGTTTGCAACAACCGAACTTGTTGCTAAACCCGGTTTGCAACAACCGAACTTGTTGCTAAACCCGGTTTGCAACAACCGAACTTGTTGCTAAACCCATTTTGCAACAACCGAACTTGTTGCTAAACCGGTTTGCAACAACCGAACTTGTTGCTAAACCCGGTTTGCAACAACCGAACTTGTTGCTAAACCGGTTTTTGCAACAACCGAACTTTTTGCTAAACCGGTTTGCAACAACCGAACTTGTTGCTAAACCCGGTTTGCAACAACCGAACTAAACCGGTTTGCAACAACCGAACTTGTTGCTAAACCCGGTTTGCAACAACCGAACTTGTTGCTAAACCCGGTTTGCAACAACCGAACTTGTTGCTAAACCGGTTTGCAACAACCAAACTTGTTGCTAAACCCGGTTTGCAACAACCGAACTTGTTGCTAAACCCGGTTTGCAACAACCGAACTTGTTGCTAAACCCGTTTTGCAACACCGAACTTGTTGCTAAACCCGGTTTGCAACAACCGAACTTGTTGCTAAACCCGGTTTGCAACAACCGAACTTGTTGCTAAACCGGTTTGCAACAACCGAACTTGTTGCTAAACCGGTTTGCAACAACCGAACTTGTTGCTAAACCGGTTTTGCAACAACCGAACTTGTTGCTAACCGGTTTGCAACAAAAACGGTTTTAAACCGGTTTTAAACAACAAACCGAACTTGTTGCTAAACCCGGTTTGCAACAACCGAACTTGTTGCTAAACCGGTTTGCAACAACCGAACTTGTTGCTAAACCCGGTTTGCAACAACCGAACTTGTTGCTAAACCCGGTTTGCAACAACCGAACTTGTTGCTAAACCCGTTTTTGCAACAACCGAACTTGTTGCTAAACCCATTTTGCAACAACCAAACTTGTTGCTAAACCCGTTTTGCAACAACCGAACTTGTTGCTAAACCGGTTTGCAACAACGAACTTGTTGCTAAACCGTTTTGCAACAACCGAACTTGTTGCTAAACCCGGTTTGCAACAACCGAACTTGTTGCTAAACCGGTTTGCAACAACCGAACTTGTTGCTAAACCGGTTTGCAACAACCGAACTTGTTGCTAAACCCGGTTTGCAACAACCCGAACTTTGTTGCTAAACCGGTTTTGCAACAACAACAACCGAACTTGTTGCTAAACCGGTTTGCAACAACCGAACTTGTTGCTAAACCCGGTTTGCAACAACCGAACTTGTTGCTAAAACCATTTTTGCAACAACCAAACTTGTTGCTAAACCGGTTTGCAACAATTGAACTTGTTGCTAAACCCGGTTTTGCAACAACCGAACTTGTTGCTAAACCCGGTTTGCAACAACCGAACTTGTTGCTAAACCGGTTTGCAACAACCGAACTTGTTGCTAAACCGGTTTGCAACAACCGAACTTGTTGCTAAACCGGTTTGCAACAACCGAACTTGTTGCTAAACCCGGTTTGCAACAACCGAACTTGTTGCTAAACCCGGTTTGCAACAACCGAACTTGTTGCTAAACCCGGTTTGCAACAACCGAACTTGTTGCTAAACCGGTTTTGCAACAACCGAACTTGTTGCTAACCCGATTTGCAACAACCGAACTTGTTGCTAAACCCGGTTTTGCAACAACCGAACTTGTTGCTAAACCCATTTTGCAACAACCAAACTTGTTGCTAAACCCGGTTTGCAACAACTGAACTTGTTGCTAAACCCGGTTTTGCAACAACCGAACTTGTTGCTAAACCCGGTTTGCAACAACCCGAACTTGTTGTTGCTAAACCCGGTTTTCAACAACCGAACTTTTGCTAAACCCGATTTGCAACAACCGAACTTGTTGCTAAACCCGGTTTGCAACAACCGAACTTGTTGCTAAACCCGGTTTGCAACAACCGAACTCGTTGCTAAACCCGGTTTGCAACAACCGAACTTGTTGCTAAACCCGGTTTGCAACAACCAAACTTGTTGCTAAACCCGGTTTGCAACAACCCGAACCTGTTGCTAAACCGGTTTGCAACTAAACCCGGTTTGCAACAAACTTGTTGCTAAACCGGTTTGCAACAAACGAACTTGTTGCTAAACCGGTTTTGCACAACCGAACTTGTTGCTAAACCCGGTTTGCAACAACCCGAACTTGTTGCTAAACCCGGTTTGCAACAACCGAACTTGTTGCTAAACCGGTTTGCAACAACCGAACTTGTTGCTAAACCCGGTTTGCAACAACAACCGAACTTGTTGCTAAACCCGGTTTGCAACAACCCGAACTTGTTGCTAAACCCGGTTTGCAACAACCGAACTTGTTGCTAAACCCGGTTTGCAACAACCGAACTTGTTGCTAAACCCGGTTTGCAACAACAACCTAAACCGGTTTGTTGAACTTGTTGCTAAACCGTTTTTGCAACAACCGAACTTGTTGCTAAACCGGTTTGCAACAACAGAACTTGTTTGCTAAACCGATTTGCAACAACCGAACTTGTTGCTAAACCATTTTGCAACAACCGAACTTGTTGCTAAACCGGTTTGCAACAACCGAACTTGTTGCTAAACCCATTTTGCAACAACCGAACTTGTTGCTAAACCCGGTTTGCAACAACCGAACTTGTTGCTAAACCCGGTTTGCAACAACCGAACTTGTTGTTAAACCCGGTTTGCAACAAAACCGAACTTGTTGCTAAACCCGGTTTGCAACAACCGAACTTGTTGCTAAACCCGGTTTGCAACAACCAAACTTGTTGCTAAACCCGGTTTGCAACAACCGAACTTGTTGTTGGTTTGCAACAAAACCTTGTTTGCTAAACCGGTTTGCAACAACCGAACTTGTTGCTAAACCCGGTTTGAAACAACCGAACTTGTTGCTAAACCCGGTTTGCAACAACCGAACTTGTTGCTAAACCCGGTTTGCAACAACCGAACTTGTTGCTAAACCGGTTTGCAACAACCGAACTTGTTGCTAAACCGGTTTGCAACAACCGAACTTGTTGCTAAACCCGGTTTGCAACAACCGAACTTGTTGCTAAACCCGGTTTGCAACAACCGAACTTTTGCTAAACCGGTTTTGCAACAACCGAACTTGTTGCTAAACCCGGTTTGCAACAACCGAACTTGTTGCTAAACCGTTTTGCAACAACCGAACTTGTTGCTAAACCCGGTTTGCAACAACCGAACTTGTTGCTAAACCGGTTTGCAACAACCAAACTTGTTGCTAAACCCATTTTGCAACAACCCGAACTTGTTGTTGCTAAACCATTTTGCAACAACCAAACTTGTTGCTAAACCCGGTTAAACCGGTTTGTTTGCTAAACGGTTTGCAACAACGAACTTGTTGCTAAACCCGGTTTGCAACAACCGAACTTGTTGCTAAAACCGGTTTGCAACAACCGAACTTGTTTGCTAAACCGGTTTGCAACAACCGAACTTGTTCCTAAACCCAGTTTGCAGCAACGAACTTGTTGCTAAACCCATTTTTTTGGAACAACCATGCTGTTCTAAACCCGGTTGCAACAACGAGACTTGTTGGTAAACCTGGTTTGCAACAACCGAACTTAGCCAACTCCAACCGGTTTTCAACAATCGAGACTTGTGGCTATACCGATTTACCAACAAGCAAACTGTTGCTATTGGTAACAACCGAACCGTTGCAAAACCGGTTACAACCCAACCAAACTTGTTTATAAGCGCATTTTGCAATAACCAAAACTTGTAAAAGCTAAACCAGGTTTTGCAACAATCGAACTTGTGCTAAACCAGGTTTGCAACAACCGAACTGTTGCTAAACCGGTTTGCTGCCGAACTTGTTACTAAACCCGGTTTGCAACAATCGAACAATTGCTGCAACCGGTTTTGCAACAACCGAACTTGTTAAAACCCAGTTTGCAACAACAGAACTTATTGCTAAACCGATTTGCAACAACCCGGACAATGGCTGAAGCCGGTTTGCAACAACCCGAACTGTTGCTAAAACGGGTTTGCATAACCGAACTTATTGCTAAACTTGTTTGCAAAACCGGTTTGCAACAACTGAACTGTTACTCAATTCATTTTTTGGTACAACAAACTTGTTGCTAAACCGGTTTGCAACAACAAACTTGTTTTCTAAACCGGTTTGCAACAACCGAACCTGTTGCTATACCTTGTTTGCAACAACCGAACTTGCTGCAAAACCGGTTTTACAACAACGAACGTTTCAAC
Organism: Aristolochia fimbriata; assembly: GCA_019845555.1. Lineage (NCBI taxonomy): Eukaryota > Viridiplantae > Streptophyta > Magnoliopsida > Piperales > Aristolochiaceae > Aristolochia > Aristolochia fimbriata. The sequence goes on from JAINDJ010000035.1 coordinate 85,529, forward strand.
CGGTTGCAGCAGCGAACTTGTTTCTAATCCATTGGAACAACCATGCCGATTGCTAAACCCGGTTTGCAACAACCCGAACTTGTTGTAAACCGAACTTGTTTTGCTTCAACAACAAAACTTGTTGCTCAACCCGGTTTTCAACAATAAACTTGTTGCTATGCCCACGGTTTTACAACAAACCAAACTTGCCTAAGACCGGTTTCAACAGCCTGAACTGTATTCTAAACCCGGTTTGCTCAACAACCCGAATTCTTCAAAATCGGTTTGCAACTCCGAACTATTCGGTAAACCGGTTTGCAACAAACTGAACTTTTGACTAAACCCGGTTTTACAACTTACCGAACTGTTGCTGAAACCGGTTTGCAACAACCAAACTTGTTGCTAAACCCGGTTTGCAACAACCAGACATTACTAAACCTGGTTTGCAACAATAAAACTTGCATTGCTAAACCAGGTTTTCAACAACCCGAACTTTGCTAAACCGGTTTTGCAACAACCAGACTGTTCCTAAACCCGTTTGGCAACAACCGAACTTGTTGCTAAACCGGTTCAACAACCGAACTTGTTGCTTAAAACCGGTTTCCAACAATAGAACTTGTTGCTAAACGGGTTCCCAACTTCGAACTTGTTGCTAAACCCGGTTGCAACAAGGGTTGTTGCTAAACCGGTTTGCAACAACCAGCTAAACCAGTTTGCAACAACAGAACTTTTTGCTAAACCGGTTTGCAACAACGAACTTGTTGCAGTAAACCCGGTTTGCAACAACAACGCATTTAGAAAAGCGGTTTGCAACAACAAAACTGTTGCTAAACTCGATTTACAACAACCGAACTGTTGCTAAACCCGGTTTGCAACAACCCGAACGGTTGTGTTAAAACCATTTTGGAACAACCAAACTTGTTGGTAAACCAGGTTGCAACAACGAACTTGTTGCTCAACCCGTGCGCAACAACCAAACTTGTTAACTAAACCCGGTTTGCAACAACCGAACCTGTTTATAAACCAGGTTTTCAACAACCGAACTTTTTTTGCTAAACCTGATTTTGCAGACTTGCAAACTTCGATTGCAACAACGGACTAAACGGTTTGCAACAACCAAACTTGTTGCTCATCCCGTTTACAACAACAACGGCTCAGTTGTTAAACCGGTTTACAGCAATCGAACTTGTTGCTAAACCGTTTTTTGCAACAACCGAACCTGTTGCTAAGACCGGTTTGCAACAACGAAATTGCTTGCTAAACGTGCGGCAACCAACTTTGTCACTAAACCGGTTTGCAACAACCGAACTTGTTGCTCCAACCAGTTTGCAAAAATCATTATCGGTTTGTTGCTAAACCGGTTCCAACAACCGAACTGTTGCTAACCGGTTCGCAACAACCGAACTAGTTGCTAAACCCATTTTTGCAACAATAAAGGTGTTGCTAAACCGGTTTCAACAACCTTTTGTTCTAAAACCGGTTTGCAACAACGAACTTTTATTTACTAATCCGGGTTTGCAGCAACCGAACTTGTTGCTAAACCCATTTTGCAACAGCGTGCAGAACGGTTGCAGCGTATGAACGGTTGCTAAGCCGGTTTGCAACAGGCGACCGGTTTTTGCTAAACCCACGTTTGCAACGGCGAACTGTTGCTAAACCGGTTTACATAGGCAGAACTTGTTGCTAAACCAGTTTTGCAACAACTGAACGTGTTGCTAAACCCATTTGCAACAATAGAACTTGTGTTAATGCCGGTTTACAACAACCGAACTGTTGCTAAACCCTTTTTTTGCAACAACGAACTTGTTGCTAAACCCGGTTTGCAACAAGCGAACTTGTTCTAAACCAGGTTTCAAAACCGGGCTTGTTGTTTAAACCGGTTTGCAACCCGAACTTGTTGCTAAACCGTTTGCAACAACCAAATTTATTTCTGGGGTTTCGATTCTTTGCCAACTTGTTGCTAAACCAGGTTGCAACAATAGAAGTTGTTGCGCTAAACCGGTTTGCAACAATCAAACAATTCTAAACCTGGTTTGCAACAACGAACTTGTTGCTCAACCCATTTATCAACAACCGACTTGTTCTCAACCAGGTCCGCAACAACCGAACTTTTTTGCTAAACCAAACTTTTGCAACAACCAGAACTTGTTGCTTCAACCGGTTTTCTTAAAGACTAAACCGGTTTGCAACAACCGAACTTGTTGCTTCACCGGTTTTCAACAACCAAACTTGTTGCTAAACACAGTTTGCAACAATCAAACTTGTTGCTAAGCGGTTTAACAACAACGAACTGTTGCTCACCGGTTTGCAACAATCAAACTTTTTTGCTAAACCCATTTTGCAACAACAAACCTGTTGCTAAACCCGGTTTGGAACAACAGAACTATTGCTAAACGGTTTTGCAACAACGAGCTTGTTACTTCCGGTTTGCAACAATCGAACATTTTTAAATCGGTTTTACAACCGAACTTGTTTGCTAAACCGGTTTCCAACAACCGACTTGCTGCAACCGGTTTGCAACAACCAAACTGTTGCTAAACCCGGTTTACAGCCGTGAAACTTGTTCTAAACCCGGTTTACAACAACCATACTTATTGCTAAACCCGAACAGCGCCGAACTGTTGTTAAACTTCGGTTTGCAACAACCGAACTTGCTCAAACCAGGTTTGCAACAACCCGAACTTGTTATAAACCGGTTTATAACAACCAAACTTGATTCTAAGCCGGTTTGCAACAACTGAACTTTGTTGCTCAACCGGTTTGGAACAACCAAACTTGTTGCCTCAAGCGGTTTTGCAACAATTCAAAGTTGTGGCTAAACCCGGGTTTGCAACAATCGAACGTTGCTTCGGAACGCAACAACCGAACTAGTTGCTAAACCTGGTTTTCAACAACTGAACTTGAACTTAAACCGGGTTAACAACATGAACTTGTTGCTAAGCCATTTTGCAACAAGCGAACTGTTGCTAAACACGGTTTGCAACAAACAGAACTGTTGCCTTTAAACCGGTTGCTACAACCAAACTTGTTGTTGCTCAACCCGGTTTGCAACAACCGAACTTTGTTGCTAAACCGGTTTGCAACAACCGAACCTGTTGCTAAACCCAGTTTGCAACAACCGAACTTGTTGCTAAACCAGGTTTGGAACAACGAACTTGTTTTTAAACCGGTTTGCAGGTTTACAAGAACTTGTTGCTAAACCGGTTTGCAACAACCGAACTTGTTGCTATTCCGGTTTTGCAACAACGAACTTTTGCTAAACCGGTTTGCAACAACAGAACTTGTTGCTAAACGGTTTGCAACAACCGAAACACTTGCTAAACCCGGTTGCAACAACGAACTTGTTTCAAACCGTTTTCAACAACCCGAACTTTTGCTAAACCCGGTTTGCAACAACCGAACTTGTTGCTAAACCCGGTTTGCAACAACGAACTGTTGTTAAACCCGGTTTGCAACAACCGAACTTGTTGCTAAACCCGGTTTGCAACAACCAAACTTGCTAAACCAGGTTTGCAACAATCAAACTTGTTTGCTAAACCCGGTTTGCAACAACCGAACTGTTGCTAAACCGGTTTTGCAACAACAGAACTTGTCGGCTAAGCTTCGATTTGCAACAACCGAACTTGTTGCTAAACCAGTTTTGCAACAACCAATTATTGCTAAACCAGGTTTTGCAACAACCAATGCCATTTGCTAACCAGTTTGGAACAACCGAACTTGTTGCTAAACCGGTTTGCAACAACCCGAACTTGTTGCTAAACCGGTTTGCAACAACCAAACTTGTTGTTCAACCAAACTTTTGCAACAACCGAACAAAGCTAAACCCGGTTTGCAACAACTTTTAATTTGCTAACCAGTTTGCATCAACCAGAACGTTGCTCAACCGGTTTGCAACAATCAAACTTTTACTAAACCGGGTTTGCAACAACCGAACTTGTTACTAAACCCAGTTTGCAACAACCAAAACTTGTTGCTAAACCAGTTTTGGAACAACCGAACTTTTGTTGCTAAAGCCTGGTTTACAACGATAGAACTTGTTGCTCAGGTTTGCAACAACCGAACTTATTAAACCGGTTTTAACAACCAGACAATTTTGAAACCGCGCAACAACCGAACTTGTTGCTAAACCGGTTTGCAACAACCGAACTTGTTGCTAAACCCGGTTTGCTACAACCAGAACTTGTTGCTAAACCGATTTTGCAACAATAGAACTTGTTGCTAAACCGGTTTTTGCAACAACCGAACTTGTTTATTTAAACCGGTTTGCAACAAGCGAACTTATTACTAACCCATTTTGGAACAACCGAACTTGCAACATGAACTTAAACCCGGTTTGGAACAACCATACTTGTTGCTAAACCGGTTTTGCAACAACCGAACGTTGCTAAACAGGGTTGCAACAACAAAACTTGTTGCTAAAACCGATTTTGACAACAAACTTGCTAAACGGGGTTGCAACAACGAACTTGTTGCTAAAACCGGTTTTGCAACAAGCAAACTTTGCTATACCGGTTGCAACAACCGAACTGTTGCTAAACCAGGTTTGCAACAACCGGTGTTGCTAAACCGGTTTGCAACAAAACCCGGTTTACAACAATCAAACTTGTTGCTAAACCATTTTTCCAACCAAACCGGTTACTATACGAACTTTTGCAACAATGGAACTTGTTGCTAAACCCGGTTTGCAACAATTGAACTTGAGACTAAACACGGTTTGCAACAACAAACTTGTTGTTCAACCTAAACCAGGTTTGCAACAACGAACTGTTGCTATGGCAGGTTCGACAATCAAAGTTGTTATGAAGAACACATTTGTAAACGGTTGCAACCGCCGGAACCTGTTGCAAAACCGGTTTTTTTGCAACAACCCGAAATTGTTGCTAAACGCATTTTGCAACAACCAAACCCATTTGTCGCTTTAAACCGGTTTTACAAAACAAAATGAACTGTTACTAAAACTTCGGTTTGCAACAACCGAACTGTTGCTAAACCGGTTTGCAACAACCCGAACTGTTGCTAAACCCGGTTTGCAACAACTTGTTGTTAAACCCGGTTCCAACAGCGAACTTGTTGCTTTAAACCGGGTTTGCAACAACCCGAACTTGTTGCTAACCGGTTTGCAACAACCGAACTATCAATCTGAAACCGGTTTGCAACAACCGAACCTGTTGCAAAACCGGTTTTGCAACACCAATCTGTTGGTAAGCCCGATTTGCAACAGCGAACTTGTTGCAAAACCGCTGGAACAACGAACTTGTTGCTAAACCCGGTTTACAACATACGAACTTGTTGCTAAACCTGTTTGCAACAACCGGTTTGCAACAACGTTCATCGGTTTAAACCGGGGTTTATTTAAATGGGGTTTGTTGCTAAACCCGGTTTGCAACAACAAACTTATTTTGTTAAACCAAACCGGTTAAACAACCCGGGAACTTGTTGCTAAACCCGGTTTGCTACAACGAACTTGTTCTAAATCGGTTTGCAACAACGACTTGTGCCTAAACCCTTCTGACATTTGCTAAACCGGTTTGCAACAACGAACTTGTTGCTAAGCATTTTTTTTAGAACAACCGAGGTGACCGGCTAAGCCGGATTGCAACAATCGAACTTACATTTTGCTAAACCCGGTTTGCAACGATCGAACTTGTTGTGACGTCGGTTTGCAACAACGAACTTGTTGCTAAACCCGGTTTGCAACAACCGAACTTGTTGCTAAACCGGTTTGCAACAACCGAACTTGTTGCTAAACCCGGTTTGCAACAACCCGAACTTGTTGTTTGCAACCCAAACTTTTGCAACAACCGAACTTGTTGCTAAACCGGTTTGCAACAAGCGAACTTGTTGCTAAACCCGGTTTGCAACAACCGAACTTGTTGCTAAACCCGGTTTGCAACAACAGAA